>JAUTDX010002408.1:0-58989 GCA_030844895.1 Ambrosia x helenae | reverse complement strand
TCTGGACGAAACCATTGATTCCAATCGAATACCGCAGCCCTTGCAAACACGGTGCGCTTGATGTGAAAACAAAGAAAGATTCGATCTTTCCATTTTTTCAGTGAAACTCTCTGGCCAAAACCAGAAGATACCGTTCCGTTGACTAATGCTGAGTTCTCCCAAAAAGCTATTTCCGTAAACTCGTTCATTGGAAATGAGAATGCCAAAACAGTGTTGGTCTTGTATTGTAAACGACAAGAAAAACACTCGATATAGAGAGTACCTCTTTACGAAAGCCCAAGTGACGGGCAACTTGGTGAGTTCAAATTTAGTTTTCCTTTGCTCTTTAATTCGTATGCCTTTCGTTCCTCTACATTACCTTGTTTCGTTCAACTAATAAGGAAATAAAAGAGGATCATTCTCTAGAACCAATCGAACCAACAAACATAGAAGGAATTGCATATCATGTTTCCCTGTTTTTCCATGTCATAGCTGTCTGCTTCCCCATTTAAGCAACTATCAATAACAGATTTGACAAAATCCTGTGTATTTGAGCAAACTGCACATTGATTGAATTCCCATACCCTCACTTTGTAAGTGGAGTTGTATCGGTTTAGCGTGTCTCCATTTTCTTTTGTGATGCACCTTGATTTATTCCTTGTTTTTCTGTGGATCGGCCTGTCTATATAATGATACAACTATAAGTTTGCAATCGTATAGACGACCAAGAATCTAAATACTCGTAACCATCCGTGAAACCAATGACCGAACTACAAAATATAACCACAACCAAAATTTCGAGGACGAAAATCCAATAACTGGGGAGAATGTAACACCCCAACTAGGACCCCAAACCTATTTTAAGCATATGTTCAGGTACCTGCTTGGTTTACAAGGAATGAGCAACTACGACTGGAAGTTTCCCTGATGGACGGATCAGATGACAAACGAGAACCTTAGACATTACCCGAAGTGTTTCCATTGGAGATTGTACGATGTATAGAAATGTAACCAAATATTTATAAAAAGACTAGTTATTTACATTGCTTCCGTTGTTTGCTTGCGTTATGTGATGTTTGTTAACAATCTGGAATTCCGTCTAGGCCTACCTAGGTCAGGGTGTGACACCTTAGCACAACATTGGTCAATGTCGGGCTGACGATAAGGGATTAACTTCATCATCGAGAGAGAACACCCCAAATCACCATCTAAGGCTCCCAACTGATCGCTGATAAAGGAGGTTGGGTGCAAAGGCACCCAAAATATTTGCATAAAAGCAACCACCATTTGAATGAGTGCGTAATAACTCATTTTTCGATCGCTATTTGCTCTAAAGATAGGGGTTATCAAATAACTAGTTATAATAGATAATCGACATTCCACAGTTTAGGATGTATGGGATTGTGATGCGTTCACCAACTAGCAATGGAATTTAGCGCAAGCATATTTTATTTGCTTGTTATATTCATTAAGGGGTTGTTTGGTTGATTAAGTGTTGAATCATTAAGATGACCTGAATGGTTAAAAGCTGAATCATTCAGCATCCCTTATTAGCTTAATGGTTCAGCACTAAATCATTCCATTCAGATGCTGAAATAAACAGTCTGAATGCTGAATGATTCAGAACTAAATGGTTAAGAGGCTGATTAAGAGGTACCAAACAGCCCTAAGTCTTTTTTTTTTCGGTTGGTATGTTGTCACTTGTAATGTATTTGTATACATGTCTACCTGCCCCATAGATTTGATTGATATCTTCATAATTAGATTTTTTTTTTGTAATCGTTAATATCTTATGAAGATGATAACTTACAACTCAATTCCACACCACCATGAAGCAATGCCCCATAACGTAACTAGACCATAGGGAAAATCACAAATGAAACATATACATATAAAGTGAATGAGACCAAATTGGAAAGGACAACTTGTAAATCAATAGTCAATATCAACTTGGACAATCTACAACTCATGTGATTGACTACTCAGTGCGCAAGCTATAGCAACACATGAAAACAAAATCCTTATATCTCGTAACATGTAAATAAATTTTAAATCATTATGTATGAGGCAAGATCGTAACACTATAAGGATATGTGTTGTGGCTCAAGGTGAGTACCAACTCTATCATCTCATATCGCGCCAATTGAACGCTGACGTAGCACTGGATAAAGTTGCTACTCAAATCACCTGACCCTATTGTGGCTCAAGGTGAGGAATGACTTGATGCTGTTTTCTTAATTATTTTTATGCTTTCTATATTTGTATTGTAATATTAATAGAAAATGTGACATTAAAGTAATATTATGCTTTCTAGCTAATAAATGCTTTACCAATTCATTGCGAATGTTTTCGTATATCTTACAGTTCTTGAGATTATTTATGTTGTCGAGTTTTTGAAGATTAGTTATTGTCGATTCAGCACATGGGACATCACCCTGGTAATTTTTACAAAAAACCGTGCCTTGGTCCTCCAGTATCATGTTATGTAGAATGAGACAAGTGTAGACGATGTCTATTACTTTCTCTCGTGTCCAAAACCTTATTGAGTTGGCAATTAACTGAAATCTTTTCTTTGAACTCCAAACACTCTTTCAATATATTTTCTTGTCGATTCTTGCTTCTTTGTAAAGTACTTATGCTTGTCTTAAAGTTGGGACGAATAAGCTTGAAGAAGTGTCGCCCACTCATTGTAAATACCATCAACCAGGTAATACTCGTACTTGAAATGTATGTTGTTAGCATAAAATGACTGTGCGGGCTCAATCCCCGTCGATGATGTCATTGGATACAGGTGATTGGTTGATAACATTTAGGTCATTCTTTGACCCAACAGCTAAAACAAACGCATGCCAAAACCAGAGATCATGTAAGGCCATTGCTTCAAGTATAATAGTCGGGTCGGGGTGATCACCTTGATGAATTTGACTTCATCAAGACGTATGACAAATAACTCATCCAATATGCGTACAGTCGAGACTACCGAGCATTCCGGGAAAATAATGTTTTTCACCGTGAGCCTCGTATATGCGTTGAATATCAAATAATACTGGTTTACGCATATATCTTTGTGAGTTAATGGATATGATCCCTATAAAGATACATAGAATAAAAGTTTAAAAAATACTTGAAATGTAAGTAAAAGATATATATACATTGAAAAAAATGAAGTGTATCTCGCGCAAGTTTTTCGAACATTGCTATATATTCATCCATTGCGTCTGACAAAAGCCCATATGCCAGTTGTTGAAGAGCGGCTGTACATTTTTGTATAAAGATGAACCTTAGTCGACGTCTTGCATCTTCTCTTTGTTGAAAAAAATGATATCGCTCTGACAAATTATTTGCTAAACGCATAAATAGTTGTCTGTTCATTGGAAAACATTGTCTAAAATGTTCTTCATTTGTAAAGAGGATCAGGGCTAAAATTGTGTCGTATTAAAGTTTTGTTTGCTCCCTCTCTCTCACGATTAAGAGGTGGTTATCTCCTTAGTATGGGTTGCCTTTGAAACTGCGCAATTAAGTAGTTAACTGTTATCCTGCCCGCTTCAATAATCAAATCGTCTTCCTCTGAAGAAATGGACGAAAAAAAGTCATTCCATTTCATTTTTTGTGTTGAGAGTGAAGGTTAAAGTGAGAGAAATGTTTTATGGAATGAGTGAGGTAAATTTTTTTTCTTTTTTCCAACGGCTAGAGCTCGCCAACGGTCGAAAATTGCCTAACGGTCGAAAATTTCAACGCTAGCCCACGCAATCAGGGTAGCCGGTGCTCGCTCGCGTCAACATTCACGTGTGGTTGTTGTGGTGCTCGTGAGCCACTTGGCTTGCGGCTCACTTGCGCTGGCCTGCTTGCGTGCCCACAACACACAACCTAACCTTTCCTAAATCCAGATCATAAACCAAATGAAACATCTAACAAGAAAACCATGACAAAAGCCTATCTGAGCTAACACCCACAAGGCCACATGTCGCTTTAGGGAGTCCGCCGACCCATGTTTGGAAAACGATCATCATATTTCAAAAAATCGAATATAATTCGCATTCAAACTCTCAAATTGAGCTATTATGTTTAGAATCAGTTATAATGTCTTCAAGTTATAACTTTGGTCAAAAGTCCAAAGTGAATTGTAACTTTCCACCATTTAAAATACAAATTAAAGTTCCAAAGCCTAGTTTATCAAGTAGTGAAACAATGAATTATAAAAACATTTATTTTTCAAGTTCAAAAAGCCTAGTTACCAAGTAGCGAAACACTGAATCATAACTTTTTTTTTTTTTTTTTTGTTATTTTCAAAGTCCGAAAAAACAATCTTAATTACACATGTAAATAAAAGTATAATCACAACGTGTCTTGTTTTAGGATTTTGAGTTCATCAAGTAAATCAACAGTTCGGAAACTGTTTCAGTAATCAATGTTTCAATCATCAATTTGAATATTCAATTCGAGACCAACTTTGACCACTTTCAATAATTCGAATTCAAATATTTGGTCTTTCAAGTTGCATCCAAACACCAACACAAATTAGTTTCATAGTTTTTCACCAGCTGCTAAAGGAAGTGAAGTAACCGAATAAAAACAACATATTTCATAACATGTTTGTGTTTACGTGTTCTTTTTTAAATAATATCTTTCATTCCATTACTGAGAAAATTACATCAAGATAGTGAGTAAGCGGGCAACAAGCTATGTCGCCACCCTTTATGAATAGCAAACCTTAATCTACTAAAAACGTAACATTTCTTATTCATATACGTGTTGTTTTATTATTTTCTTAATCCAAAAAAGCAAACAACTCAATTCAATTTAATTCAGAAAATAAAAAATAAAAATGAAAATGCCACATCACCCTTTTATTAAAAAAACTAAAATAAAATAAAACACGAAATTACTATATACTTTACCAATATAATCTTTCTTCATCTTCTTTATTATACCGATAATAATAATAATCCCTTTCAATCATTATTTTAACATTAACATGATATACACAAAGAAGCAATACCAATACCATTACCCATACATACCCACTCTCATCTTACACGCCTATATATTCACAGAATCTTCTGATCGTGTCCCCTCTTCTTCTCTACAAATCTCTCGATCTCAAACACAACCCATTTCACAGTACATCTTATTATTATTATTCTTCTTCTTATTATATCATTATACCAACCAACGTCTTGTCTTCTTCTTATTGTTCTTGTTCTGTGAACTTATGTTGTAAAAATCCAATTTTGAGACTAGGGTTTTGTTCAAAACAGGTTTAAAATAAAGGGTTTTGTTTTTCTTGAATGGGGAATAAGTTAGGGAGAAGAAGACATGTTGTTGATGAAAAGTATACTAAACCTCAAGGACTGTACCAACATAAAGATGTAGATCATAAAAAGCTTAGGAAACTTATTCTTGATTCAAAGCTTGCTCCTTGTTATCCTGGTGATGATGATTGTAGTTGTGATCTTGAAGAATGCCCTATTTGTTTCTTGGTTTGTGTTTTTTTATTATTATTATTTTTGTTTCTTGGTTTCTTGTTGTGAAAGTTTTGTTTTTTATTGTATTATTTGGGTAATTTTGGTTTTTTGGTTGTTTTTAGTATTATCCAAGTTTGAATAGATCAAGATGTTGTACAAAAGGGATTTGTACAGGTGAGTATTGTTTATTTTAATTTATTTGTGAATGTATTGGTTGTATGTTAATTGTTAAGGTTATTTGACTTTTTTTTTTGTGTGTTGTTCTGTTTAGAGTGTTTTTTGCAGATGAAGACGCCGAATTCTACGCGTCCTACACAGTATCCTTATTAGTGTATTGTATTGATATTGATAATGATATGGTTATGATTAGGATGTCTTGTTAAGTGTTATGTTTTCTTGACAAAAATAAGATGTCCGTTTTGTAAAACGTTGAACTATGCAGTCGAGTATAGGGGGGTGAAGACTAAAGAGGAAAAGGGACAGGAGCAAATTGTAAGCGTTGAACGCGATGCTTGATGCTTGAGTTAGGCTTGGTTTGTTGCTTGCATTTTTTACTCTTGTTTTTTTTAACAGGAAGAACAAAGGGTTATAGAAGCAAAAATAAGAATGAGGCAACAAGAAATTCTAGATGAAGAGGAAAGAATGATAAAGAGGCAAGAGACGGGTTCTTCGAACAGGGTCGTTGAACCGAGGGAGGCTGAATATTTCTCCAGAGGAGGTAAAGATCAAACTAAACGCTAGTCTAAATCGGTAATATGTTGGATTTTGCAATAAGTTTGGTAAAATAAGTTTTATATATGCAGCAGCAGCGTCTTCTTCTGAAGGTGAGGAAATAGTTTCCGCTTCAAATCCTGCAGCGATCAGACATCCTGCACGCAATAGGGAGAACAGGTGGGGTGATATTTTTATGCCTGTTTATGTTGAACCGAGTTCTTGCATTTGAGGATCGGTTCATGCTATTATGTTTCCCCTACCTATGATAATTGTGTTGTGCGGACTTTAAAAATTGGTATCATTACCTATGTAAATTGTGTGATTACAGTAGAGGATGTTATGTTTGACTCTGTTAGTCAAAGCATGACAATATAGTTGGGGGATGTTTTGTTTTTTTGATATTTATAAGCCTTAGTTTGGTCAACCAACGTTCTTGACGAGATTAACGCTTGAAGCGGCCTATATCATGAATGGCTTATTGCTGTCTAATTTCTTTCTAGCACTCACAAAAAGGTCCAAACTTTCAGAAACTTTTCATTTAGGGTAATTTTGTAAGTAAACCGGTTTTGAGACGTAGGAATAAGGTCAACATGGTCAATGTCACAACACCTAATCTAAGGTCTCTCATTAAAGTTTTCAAATGTTGGTTACCTTTAGGTAAATTTCTGACATCAAGTATACTTAAAATCTCACCATATTAGTGGATCTAGCTCAAAATGAATAGATATACAATCACATCTTAATGTTATATTTATGTTATGTGTGATGTGAATGCAGAGATGATGAGTTTGATCTTGATCCCGAAAACATAATGCTCATGGAAGCTATCTGGTTATCTTTTCAGGTACTTAAAACTTTAAAAGAGTATGGTTTACACGTCGTAAATTCGTTATATATAATTAGAGGTTGCAAAACAAGTTGGTGGGCGGAGTAATGGGTCAGAAGAGTCAGGTTAGGTTTGAAATCTCGTATGAAAAAATTATAATTTCTTCAGTAGATACTTAAGTCTGCTAGATGTAATTACAAGTTTAGGCATAAAATTAGTAAAGGGCACTTTAGCGCGACTTTTAACCATTTTGACCCATTTGACAGTTCCATTTTAATCTATTGTTTTATTCTTAAACGTAACCCGTACTGACCCATTCATAAGTAGAATGGATCTAAGTTGCCCGCTCGTATTCATAATAAGATCTTTGAATTGTTCAACTGTTTATATCTGTAGGAGGATAACAAGCACAAACATGATAACCCTAATTACGGTGATGCCACCCAATTAGCAAAATACGCAACAGAAGTTCGTCTTTTAGCATCCATGGCTCCACAAGCCGAATACTCAGCATCATCCTCATCACCTTCTGGCGGACTTGCATGCGCCATAGCCGCCCTCGCTGAACGCCAGCAAGCAGGAGGTGAATCGTCATCTAATTACAACAATTATGGTGGGAATGTATCAACATACAACGTGCATGCCAACCATAGCCAAACAGGGTTATTATCACTTGATAACCATCTACAAATTAATCATGATAACTCGGAAACTTTGGGAGAAACTGCATATGGGTATAATGGTAATTTGAGGACGACGGTAGATGACGATGATGTAAGCAGAGGGCAGTATGGTCAACTTGATGAGGCTGAAAACGGTGGTTACGGTGGGAGTATAGTTCCTGAGAGCTTTGAAGAGCAGATGATGCTAGCCATGGCGGTTTCATTGGCTGAAGCTCGGGCTAGAACTAGTGGTACACAAGAGGTCGCGTGGAGTTAGTGTGTGTTTTGAGGTGTATTATTTGTGTGTTGGTGGTATACTGTAATGTAAAAACAGAAAAGAAATGAAGTGTAGATTTGTGGGTAGAGGTTTGAATCATGAATGCATACAGACAATCATCCCCTCTGTAGATTTTAAAGTCTTGTATGATTATTGTTTATGGGGGAATTCAGATTTGTTGTTTGGAATCATCTTTGGCCATAAAAGCACATGCTTTGTTCATTAGATTAGATTTTTTGTTTCTGTTTAGTTTTGGTCCAACTATATGGTAAAAAAGCCTGGCTAAGCAGAGGCTAGAGACGAATCCTAGCGACGCAAAGCTTCCTTAAGATAAAATCGTTTTACCTTGGGGTGCTCTTTATTCGATTAGGAACCGATCAAAACGAAAACCAAAAAAGCTCATTATTCCGTTAGGAAATGATCATAACGAAAACTAAAAATAAGAAACCGAATTCTTATTTGGTATTTAACCGTAACGGAAAAACCAATCCAGTCATTTGACTCGGTCTTTGTTATGCATTTTACTAAATTCGGTTTAACAGAATAACCGTTTACCA
The DNA here is from genome assembly GCA_030844895.1 of Ambrosia x helenae. Taxonomy (NCBI): domain Eukaryota; kingdom Viridiplantae; phylum Streptophyta; class Magnoliopsida; order Asterales; family Asteraceae; genus Ambrosia; species Ambrosia x helenae. The sequence continues at coordinate 50,509 of JAUTDX010002408.1, read as the reverse complement.
TTTCTATGGCTTTTAAGTTTTAAGTCATATAATTTGCTCTAGCCCATTAATTTTACTTTGGTCTATAAAGTATAGACTATAGTCCACACAAGACTACAAGATTCCAAGCCCATTTCAATTAATTAGTTGTTATGTGATAACTATTTGGATGGTGGGGTGGTAAAAGTATTGGTGTTTAAAGGAGATGTTGGGAGTTCAAGCTTCATAAGAAGCAAAAATAAATGTATTTAAAGAGGGGATAAATTAGTCGTTAAAAAAAACGCACTATTTGGATTTTACAATTGAAAAATAATCCTTTATGACAATAAGTAAACAACATTAGTGAATCAGAAAAATAACCATTAACATAGTACATGGACTTGGTAATAACATCCAAATCAATATATATTATACATGAGTATATATCTACATAATTTTACAAGTAGCATTGGTATTTTCATCGCTAAATGCAGCACCAGTCTGGTGTCCAATCAAACCTGAGGACTGGACCGGATTATAAACATAGTGGTCATCATAGCCGTGTTTATAGTAGTTATACGATGATGCAGAAGACGGTTGTCGGGTGTAGAATGTAGCGGATGGGGCTGGGCCCGAAGCACCATTTTGTTGTTGCTGTTGTTGTTGAGCTTGTTGATTAATGTTGTAGTTATGTGTTCGGATATCAGGGTTGTAAGGTATGTTCCATATCTCAGCTCGCCGACCGGTTTTTCTAACCGTTTTCAACACTTTCTTCTCATCGGCAATTCCTGTGACTGTCACCTTTTGCAAACCTATGTCTATATCAACATTCTCAACCCCTGCTTATATTTACTTGTTATAAATACGAGTCCAGGTTCATTACAGACTAATAATTTAGTGCAAAAAGTGAGAACAAATCCCAATCATTAAAATCTTACAAACGGTTCACATATTTTCAAAATATTTTAATTTTATATACAAATGTGTATGTTATATACATAAAAACTCATTAAATTAGTTTCTTCATATGTTTTTTTTATGTTTAAACTTTTCCTACACATGTGTAACATAATAAATAAACAAAATTTGTTGATAATTTTTTTTTTAATTTCAAGATAGATGAATAAACATTACATGTTAACATTCTTGTATTCTTGAAAATTTAAGATAAAAGGAATGATTATATATCTTTTTCTCGCTGTTTTCGCATTACTTTCTCTTATAATTTAAACTTTTCCCGTGACACAAAAAAAAAAATCAAATTATTTGTCCTTTTCACAACACTTTGTAAAAAGAAATGTTTTTTTTTTCTCATCATAATTCTATATAACATACATTTTTTTTATTATTACATATGTAATTTTGTAAAACAAGTAAAAGTGCAATGGACACACCGTCACGTCATACTTAACCTTGTGTCATATCATTTTAGTTCGTGTAAAAAGTTGTTTAGATATGGGAAAAATAATTGTAACTCACAGTGAGAAAACATATTATTTTTCTTCTTATACAGGGTTAAAAAAAGTGAAAGTAAGTTACATTTGGGTGTGTATATTACGTATACATGTCTATGTATACATGTATGTACCTTTGAGCCTTTGAAGAGCTTTTCGGATCTTGTTCTCACATCCTGGGCAATCAACATGAACTCGCATTTCTATGATCTGTATATGCACGAAACCAAAAATTATTAGTGTCCAGTCGATTGATATTATACCTTTATGAAGGTGGAAAAGAAAACATACGTACCGCCATCGTGGATTATGCTAAGTTTGATCGGTTATATGAGCGGATTTGTAATCAGACTTTGAGCTTCAATTGATCTTGATCATATGCTTACATATATAACTAAGTGCATGTGTGTGGCCCTTGATGTGTGGTACACCGACTTGTTCCTTGTCTTTCGTTTGCAGAAACCTTAATAATGGTTAAAGTGGATTGAAACTTGATATTCAAGGAATCTTAACCTTTTTTTTTGTTGTAACTTTTAAGTTTATTTAAAGAATATGATATAATACCATGCTACGTATTTGAATCTTTCTTTTTATAAGATGGTTCATGAATTAAAGCTACTTAATATGCTATGTAAGTGTGTATAATTTCATTGTATAACCAGTGGCGGACCCAGGATTTTTATCTATTGGGGTCCATTTTTTTTAGTATCAAAATTTTCCCAACCAAACGTTAGAATTTTTGGTTCGGTCATCGTTCGGGCCAGGGCGAGAACAAAATAAAATACAATACTATAATAAAAATTTATAATCGTTACTCGTGAAAAAGGCAAAAAGCACACAATAAAAATGCTATGTCATTCGAAATGAAAAACATTGTTGTTCTAACGAACCAAGCAAGACACTTCATCCGCTTTTACACTATACTCTAAGAAATCAAATTCCTCAAGCTTTACTCTAATATTCAAGTTTTAACAAACTAAGTCTCAAAATTAGCTTTTACACTATACTCTAAGAAATCAAATTCCTCAAGCTTTACTCTAATATTCAAGTTTTAACAAAGTCCCAAAATTAGCTTTTACACTATGACATATACTGATATAGTGCTTTATGTTAATGCACAAAGACCTATTATATCATTTTAATCATAAATATACCACTATTAATCCCATTCCCATAAAAAAAGAACTATGGAATAATACTTATGGATGCCACTGAACTATTGTAAAATCTAATGTAGCACGCTAAACTGAAAAAGCATTGCAACAAGCCACCGAACTATTTAATTGGTATGATCCAAATTGCCCCTGGAAATACCAAATGAACTTAATTGGCTAGCGGCTGGAATAGGCGGCACTTGGTAGTTATAAAAAAAGCGGCTAATACCTTATTACCTTCGAAGAGGGAAAGGGTAAGAGGAATGAGAACAGAACATGAGTGGGCTGCTGTTATGTTTGCCTGTTAGGTATGTTATTCACTTATTTGGATTGTTTATTTTAATATACTTTTGTTTAGAAACCCTAAATGTTAACATAGTTATAAAAGGAGCAAAAAAAACGGACTCTTTATGACTCGAACCCATGACCTGCATGTTATTTTTAAGGAGCTTTACCACCACACCATTCTTTCACTTTGATTATATGGGTTCCATCATATTATTTTTATGGGGTCCTTACAAAAATCAATATACCGGTTCTACTACGATTTTAAAAAACATTGGTGTCCGGGGACCCCGATCCACTCCATGTGGGTCCGCCCCTGTGTATAACACCACATTTTAAACAAAAGTTGAAATTTTTCAACGTTCAATTGTCGGATAAAACTAATTAAGCAACTAAAAAGAAGCTAAACAAGAAAAAACATTACACGACCTAGTCCATCAAATTTAACTTAATGTTACAACACCTAGGGGTGAGCATACGAAAACCGAACATAACCGAAACTGAACCGATAACCAAAGTTTTGCACAAGTTTATAATTTTGCACAAGTTTTATGTTTGGATATTAACCTAACATAACCGAAACCGAACCGATAACCAACATATTAACCGAACCGACGTAACCGATCGGTTTCGGTTATGGTTTTTCTTAAAATCGAACTTCGGTTATCGGTTTCGGTTATATGTAAAAACCGAACCGAACCGACATTTGCTCACCCCTAACAACACCTACTAGGAATCTAAATGGTTTAAGAAAGGTTAACATTGTTGCTAAGAGTGTCACTCCTTAAATTGTTGGGCGAATGTCATTCCACCTAGGGGTGGCATGGATCAGTTTGTTTTGGTTTTTACCATTTACCATAATCATACCATAACCGCTATTTCGGTTATGGGATTTCCTTAACCATAACCAAACTTCGGTTATGAATTCGGTTATAGTTATTTCGGTTATTAACCATAAACTTCAACTAAAATTTACTTTCGACTAAAGTTTATAATTTAAAATCTACAAAATAAAAAAATGAACCTACGATGGTGGACTTAGTTTAAGCTTTTTATTAAGACTAACAAGATTACATTTTTTTTGTTAAACTACCAATGGAGGATTCTTGTTAATAAGATATTTCTAGACAATAAAAAAACTTACGTAAGCCTAAGTTTAATTTTTTATTAAAATAAAGGTCACCCACATTAAGATCGATCGTTTGCATACTTTTATCTTAGTAGAAAACCTCTGCATGGTTAATGTAAAAAATAAACCTATTACTTAGACTTAAAACTAGAAGTTCGGTTCGGTTTTGGTTATATCGGTTAACCAAAGTTTCATAACCATGACTATAACCGCTCGGTCGGTAAAAGAAATTTCATAACCATAACCATTAGTTATGTCGGTTATCAGTTAAAATCGGTTTGTGTGACACCCGATAAACTCGGGTTAATAACTTTTATCAAACTTGTAAGTCTACCTTAGCAAAACATTCATAAAACATACTTAACTGGTTAGTTGAGTCAATTTTATGATTCGGAGAATCATCGGGAGTCGATTCGAAGGTCTGAAGGATCATCGGGAGTTGGTACGATGGTCCGGGGGATCATCGGGATTCGGTTACACACATATGCCCAAGGGTCGGTAATTCAGAGGATCATCGGGTAAAAACGCACATACACGAGTCTCGAGTCCCGTAAGTTGGTAAATTAACGTAAACATGTTGTTTATCGAATAATAAATGTTTTACAACCATTATATAACGTGTCGATATGTGTATACGTGAAATTATGTGTTAACATAGCAAACGACTCTACGGAAGCTACTTCTGTCACACCACGCCAATGGTGGAAAAACGTGGTGCAACGCTCGAAAGCATATCAAAGCCAATATTAACACAAACTATATTTAATTAGAAAAGATCATTTCATTAAGATGTCGAAAAAGAAATACATTGTTTCAAACATTTCATAAAACAACAAACATAAAGATCAACATGGATTCTTCCGTCTATGTCCAACCTAATGGCAAAAATAGATGAAACCCCCGACCAGTGTCCGACATCCCAAATTCCACCGTACTAGCCTTATATCTATTCAGCACTTAGTTACCTAAAAGATATGTTTAGAAAAGACGTCAATATATAAAATATTGGTGAGTTCACAGGTTTTAGTTCCATAACAACAAAACATTTAGCAATATGTGCGGAACAAACACAAGCAGTGACCTTTGTAAAGAGTAGCTAACTCCTACAAACTATGACGAGCAATCCCTTGAGCCCATAACTAAACCAAGACAAGCAATGCCCCGTGAGCGGAAGTTGTTTCTCGGAAAACAACTTAGTTCAGAATATGTGCACCCCTGGCATACACAGTTGCATAATCGACGTTATCAATTAGGGTGGGCCTTGTTAGGCACCAATAGTACTATCCAAATATTCTTTCGGTTCTCGATTTCAATACACACACACAACATACGAGTAAATGGTTACAGTAGCGAGAACTCACCCCAAGTGGTGTACAAACAACAAAACGCAAGTACTCATCATGCCACTTATCACGTTTTAACTTTTAAAAACATTTTGACTTGTAAGAACATTTGACAAACATATTTTCCCCCCAAAACAAAACAGTAAAAAGGGGCTGTGAAACTCACCTTAATTTCCTTGCTTAGCTAGAAAACAAAGCCCGAAGCTTTGACTGACTTCCTCGTACCCTAATTACCAACAAAGGACACATTAAAAGTCTATCGTATATAAGCCTAGCTTATTTTCCGGTTAAAAGATAGTTTATTCATCTATCTAGACTCGTGTGTACTAACCCGAGTCTTAAGCGTTTAACTCGACGAACCGATCATGACTTATCATAATTCATTTGTTAACATACGACATAGTACCAAAGTTGAGCACCTGTTACTATTCGTGTGTAACCACGTTGGACTAATACCACGAAACGTATACTCATCCAGAGCCGTAGCTCGTTTCGAAATCCGGATAAACGTTATTGTCTTGTATAATTACTTTTAGAAAGATACGCTTTGAGGAAACATAAATATAGTTATTAAAATCGATCAATAACATTTGTTACTTATTTCCAAAAAATTCAAGTATTTTAAAGAATGTGAAACTTTGCTTTTATAAATTATCCCCAATTAAATCAAACGTTTATGTGTTTTTGAATCCGAATAACGAACATTGTTTAGTTACCGAAAACCTTTAAAAATTTGTCATACTTGGCGCTCGGTGAAAACTATATATATATTTTCTTTGAAAAATATCGTCCAAGATTCACTATTATGGTTACAAACAATCATTTGTTGAAAACATGTCAATTTTTGTATAAAACACATTTGTTAAATGCAAATTTCAAAGTATTAATCGTTATTGTGTAGCAAATTTGTCCAAAAAATAAGGGTGTTTTTTTCGTCACAAATTAGTAGCAATTTTGTTAAAATTTGTGACGCATTTTTTTCCGTAAGAAAATTTTGTAGCAAAAGAGTCACTTTTCTAGTAGTGATAATGACACCAAACCCTTATTGCAGCCCATGCTACTGAATCAGCTTCTTTATTTTTAGTGCCAACAATTAAGAATTGTTTTCCGCTACTTGCTGCATCAAAAACCAAATCACAAGCTTCTGATAAAAAACGTACAGTTCTAGTAAGATTTGTAATATGAATACCTTTACGTTTTACAGAGATATAAGGTGCCATTTTAGGATTCCATTTTCTAGTATCACTACAAGGAACTGGACCTTTAGCGGCGACACGACTTTTAACGGCGACGGTTGCCGCTAATGGTCTTGCCACCTTTTGTCTGTCGTTATTGCTCCTGTTGCCGCCAAAGGTGTCCCCACTAAAGCTATTTATCCACGTGGCATTATCTTTTAACTTTATTTTTTTTGCCACGTGGCAGATTCCTGTGTAATCTGGGCAAGGTTTTGGCTTATCTTAAAATTGGTATAAACGTAGATTCAAAAACGGTATAGTTAATTGGGATAGGTGGTCCATGTTTGATGTGATGTAAGTGGTTTTAATTGTATGGTTTGTGTTTTTTGGCTTGATTTCCCCGTGTTAGAGATAGCTTGCTTTTGGTGTTAATGGAAGTTACTCTTAAAATAAAAAAAAATCTCTTAGCCACCACGATGGGTCTTAATGGTGTGGGATTTCCTTTTTGTCTTTTACTTTTTTTGTCAGTTCCTATTTGTATTGTAGATGAGGTTCCATCGATGAAGATTTTAGTTATGTTGAAAACTAATTAGACTAGAAGTGCTTGGTTATCTATGGTTGACAAATTGTTCAAATTAAGCTAAGTTTTTCGGAAAACATATAGTCATTTTTTTACCGGTGTTTTTCCAAAACCGACATGGCATTTTGCGAGTACTAGAGTAATTAATCATCAAAGCCCGAGCTAAACCGCCAATTTAACCAAAAGAGTATTCTCGGCCGATTTATCCGGCACTTTTCACCAAATGTCTAAGTTTAGGCGGCATAGTTTACTATAAAAGTGTAGCTTAAATCCTAGCTGTTTCAACTCGCGGAGCTGACGTAAAAACTTCTAATTTGAGGGAAAAAGGGCGAATAATTTAGTGAAGGCTAAAGCCTGTTTTGGAAAAATTGTAGTCAAGCATGACTATTTTGATATTTCCAATGCTGTCATGTTTATTGTTAGCCTTTTCTGTTGATGAGAGTGCCCGTAGTGGGGCGTGATATTGGTGAAAAAAAAAATAGCGCCCCCAAATACTGAAACGGGGGGCTCTATTTTTCAAAATCAAGTTTGGGCTCTATCAAAATAGTGCTGGGTGTGTTTGTCCCCCCTCCAATCATCCTTTGCCATCTCATACTCTCTCTCTCTGTTTTATTATTTTTTTAATTTAAAAGTTAAAATAAAATATTAATTGGGGCTTTTTAAATAAAGCCCCTACCACTACACCCCTTTTTCACTTTATCTCTCCATGCTGACTCAGCTGCCAAATGGACCAATCAGAAAGGGGGGCTTTATAAATAAAGCCCCCCACTACACATGGTCTGATTCGTAGTTGTATCTCTATTGCTAGCTTCTTTTTGTTCGTTTTTTACAATACATTTACATGGCATTAAAAAAAAAATCAAATAATTAACAGAACAGAATAAATGTGGAAAATATTAGAAGAAAAAAAACTACTAGTCTTAGTAGACCAGTTTTATTATTACATAATTAAGCTTAATGGAAACCATATGCAACTCAACATGCATATCTAGATAAACAACGGATACCGGCTGAAAACCCTCCCAAATGCTACTCGAATATTTAAGTTTCTGGGGAGATAATAGTGATATTGCCTATGGTGAGATCTTCGCATCCTCTCCTTGGCACCAATGCGACCGTTGCATACTCATCGCCTTCCGTACTTGTTTTCTGCAACAACTCCTTTAGCCCAAGCCTAACTTCACTTGACATTTCTGATTTGTTCACATCCTCATGTGGAATCTGTGCAAAGCCACCTGCGTATTCAGGATCACAAATCGTGGGTACAGGTTCTTTAAGCTTGTCATTTGCGTCACTAAGCTTGTCATTTGGGCGACTAAGCTTGTCATTTACAAACACATCAAACTTCACAAACTTATTGCAGTCGAACTTTATTTCACTTATCCGCAAAATTTCGATGGGCATATTCGCCTTTTCCTCTTTAGTCTTCTGCACAGCTTGCCTCTTCACACGAACCTTCTGGATCCTGTCTAGTCTCAACGGAAACGTCGACTTTTCCTCCGCCATCTTAATCTCCTTGTTCCCCAGCTTATCATCTCCAAGTTGTTCGCTTGTGTTACGTCTGGCAGGTGGACCCCGCTTGCGCCAAGGGAAGACTTCCTTGGAGTCTTCAATGTAATTGTATCTAAGGGCCTTTAAGCAGGCGGAGTCTCTGTTATAAACACGTACAAGCCTCTTCTTCTCGTCATAAAACACATATGATGCATCTAACCAGTCTGGGTCATTTGGTTCTACATTTTCTGGCCTCAAATCGTTCCATACTTTCCACATACGGTCAACATTTGCATGGTGGCAATAGAACACCGGGTCATAACCCGCAGAGTAGAACCGCCCCATGTCCTCATTATTATGTTTGCCACGGTCGCCTACCCATCTGTGTACGGCAGTGTGACTACCACCTTCCACAGATCCGACTGACGACGTGGCAGCAGGTTTATCTTCAGATTTAGATTTAGCTACGTATTTACCACCAAAGAAGCTTATCGGATCACATCCGTTACTGACCAAATCTCGGTAAACTGTAGTAAGATTGCATGCTATCTGTCTTTTTTCAGAAAAGCCCTCATCTGTCCCATGAAAATGCAAATCAACTATTGCATCTTTGAGATGATCGGCATCCCGGTACACGTCCTCCTTCAACGTGTTTGCCTTTCCGTTAATATCTTCTGTAAAGATTTTTGGAATCTTCATTCCAGCTGGGTCGTCCCATTTCCAGTAAGGTAAGGCAAAAGTGGGATCTTTAATCAAATCTCCAAGAATTCTCTCGTAGAAATAAAGATACCACCGATGGAAAGGAAAGAAGAGCCATGAATTATGGATCTGAATTACGAATTCTTCATCCGGTTTCCCAACTGTCTTCGATTTCACGGTTTGAGAGTAGCCTCCATGGCAATAAGCACAATGAATCTTAGCTTGGTTTTTGAAACTGCGCGGGTCGTCATCTTTGAGGTTTCTCATGGCTTCTATGGCACGTCTATATTTATCCACCTGGTCTTGTGTCCCGTTATGTGCTGGCCATCTCATCCTGACCGTGTTTTCGACTGGAAACTTGTAATCTGTGATGTTGACCCCCTCAAGTTTAGGAGGACAACATGTTCTTTCCCTTATAGCTTTACTAGGATCATTTTTAGCAAAACCTGAAGTCACTGGTTTAATGCATTTGGAAGTGATATCAGGAGCTTTTATTGTATCAGCTACTGCCACTGGCAAGGAAGAAGTGAGGTTCGAGGCGGTGTAGAGGCCGCCAAGCCCCACGAGCAGGTTCCTACGGTCTACGTTGGGCAGCACAAGCTTTTGGGGTTCGGGCAGTATGAGTCGTTTGTTGTCATTTGGTGTAGCGTTGCATGCCACGACTCTAAACCCTTGGGTTTGGTTAGTACGATTCTTGAAGGCTCGTTGGGAGATGGGTTGAGTAGTGTGTGTGAAATTAGGAACGTTAATGTACGTGGAATTAAGTGGAAGAACTGAAGAAGACATCATTAACTTGAAAGGAAGAGGGATGGTTTGAAACATAACAACCTAAGCTCCAATTTATAAGGATTCATGCATGAGAAATTAATTAAAAAATAACAGGTCTAGAAGAGAAGTAGCGTGTAGCACGTTGTCATCAATTATCTTTTACATTTTAGTTATTTTTAAATTAGGTTTTTAACATTTTTTTCCTCCACAAAAATGTGATATTTTAGATTTTGAAGTTGCATTCACCTTTTATAGCAAATATTTCATTTTATTCAATGAAATTTGTAGTAGTATTTCTAAAATTCTGAACAATTCCTTAACTTATTTGTAACACATGGTGATATTAATTTATAGTACATTTAAAATTGTTTAAACATCACAATGCATTTACAATATGAATATACCATTAACATTCTATCTTGAATGAATTTGGTGATAATACAAGTGAATGTAAAAAAATGCACCCCAAAATTCCAGTTCTTTTTATACGGGCTTGGTATACTCCCTTACTATGGATACAAGAGGGCAAAACCTTGATTACTTACATATATACATGGCTAACAAGCCTACTTAAGGTCTTGGAGTTTGCTGAATGGTTTAGCAATCACCTCCCTTGTAGGGATGAGAACAGTAACGTCCTACAAGAAATGCGAGCAACAGAGGCGACACCAATTGAGGCGATGCCTAAAATGTCGTCGGTATTGATCAGGTTTGCTTATGGACCGTTGGATCATGTTGATGATCTGACGTTTGAAATGAATCTAAGGAAATTGACCAATAGCGGCGACGTTGGTCATCTTCCTTCTCATTTCCCCTATCTCAATTCTCTCTCTCTCACTCACTCACACACTCTCTCTCTCTCTAGTCCGACGCACCCAACCACCCGGAGAACATCGGCCACCAACCCGGCTAACCGGCCACCACCTCGGTTATGTTGATTGTTTTTATTATGACACAAAATTGTTTTTGTTGCTCTTAACTTTGTTATTTTTATAGAGTTATTTTAAAGAGATGTTCAAGAACTCAGAATTTCGAGCCGAACTCAAAGGATTTTTAAATGAAGAAACCGATGTTGATAGAGGTGATGATGAAAACGGCGATTATGGAAGCGGCGATGATATTGATTTGACATAGTTTATATTGTCAAACAATTTGTGACTAAAAATTAGATGATTGTAACGTTTGTTTGTGTATTTCATTATGTGATATATGTTGTTTTGGTGTGAAATAGTAGGTTTGAAACATGAAGAACATAATAAACAGAGAAAAAAAGCTGGAAATTTAGCTAAAAAGGGAAAAAGGCCAATAGAGGCGAGAAAAGTCGCCTCTATTGCTATAGAAGTTTTAGCGGCGATGGCTTTTAGAAGCGCCTTCAATAGCGACGAAAATATGAGCTTTTGCGACGAGGATTTAGCGGCGACCCAATAGCGATGACATGTCGTCGCTATTTCTATTAGAGGCGACTTTGAGGGCAATAGCGACGGCAAAAGTTGCCTCTATTGCCCTCTTTTCTTGTAGTCTCGTACCCGTACCTCTACCTGTACCGAAAATACCGGTACCGAATATACACCCTCTAAATTTACTTTTAAAATTCACTTAGCATGGGTGGTGTATTGTGTTGTTGGCCCTTCCACAGCTTAAAATCAAAGAATGGTGCGCCTTCCCTATTTCTAGAGCGCCATTTGGAGAGGGGGAGGGGGGCATTGACAAATTGTGAACACGGTAACAAAGCTTGACGCTGTGGGTCTAGTGAGCCCCCTTTGACGCAATCAATCAAATTTTTTCTTTTACTTCTTCTTTTTTTGTGTTTTTTTTTCTTTTTTTTTTCCTAAATAGGCGTTATCTATTTTCTAGGTGTTAGTCGAAGAGGGGAATGAAGCCCCTTTTCTACACGGCACCTATGTAATTCTGAAGTGTTAGAGACTCCATTTCACACCATCCGGTCTGATTGTCCACTTGTTAAACTTGAATTTGTATTGTTTTGGTAGTGTAAACACTTGATAGCACCAGGCTAAAATCACAAATAGGTATAATGAGTAGGTGAGAATTGTGTTAATATTTATATTGAGAGAGAGAGACTGGGTGTCCTGATAAAATAATTTAAGGTGTCCTTTTTAAGAGCAAATTTCACTCAATGTAGAACTTGAACTTATGACTTCCTTAACTTAGATACTTTTAAAAGTTTTACGTTTTTTTAAAGGCCAAGAAAGTCGTCATGGGATCTTGTGGGAATCCCTTTATGACGAATTTAGGATACCCACGGGGCACCCGGTACTTCAAGTTCACCAATCCAGGGAAAACCCGACCACCCACCTGCCTGAAGGCACGACAGTGAATAATTGGTAAAACCTAGTATCCTTTAAGGCTCAAACTTATGACCATTAGACCCCTAGTCACCTATCATTAGGTCTCCATACCACTTTACCATAAGATGGGTGGGTTCTTAAAAGTTTTACTTACTATTGAGCCAGCAATCCCAAGGATAAGGTGTCCTTCTAGTAACTACATACAAAAACATAGGGATTCGTGGAACTTTCCTACTTATTGGGAATTCATCTGTGAAAAATAATTTAGATAAAGTTTGGTATAATGGAATGGAAGGGGAAATGGAATGGATCATTACGAGGTAATGAAAAATAGTGTGTTTGGTTGGTTAAAGAATTGGAATCACTCATTCAACAAGGCATGCCATTCCTTCAAAACCATTCCATCCACCCCTCATGTTTTTTTTTTCATTCTATCCCTCAATCACCCTTTACTACTACTACCACTACTACTACTACTACCACTACTACCACTACCACCACTACCACTACCACTACCACTACCACTACCACTACCACTACCACCACTACTACTACTACTACTACTACTACTACTACTACTACTACTACCATAACCCACCACTACCACCCACCACCATTGTCACTACCGTTGTCGCCACTACCCACTACCGTCGCCCACCACCGTTGCTGCCACCACCCACCACTGTCCTTCCGCCACCAATCACCGTCACCCACCATCCAACATCACCCACCACCGCCGCCATCCAACATCACCCACCACCGACCACCACCATCACCCACCTGCCTCCGCCTCTACCACCTGCCACCGTCAGTCACCTTAATTTCTTTTACCCAACATTATCATCACCCACGCACCATCAGCGCCATCCACCTCCACCCATCGCCACCGTTGCCGCCACCCACCACTGTTGTAGCCACCTACCACCACGCCACCGCCAAACACCACCTACCATCACCACCACCACCAACCACCACTACTCACCATCGTGGCCCACCCACCATCATGGCCATCCACCTCCACCTTCCACCATTGCCACTACCGCCACATATCACCACCCACCATCACCGCCACATAAAGGTAAAAAAAATAAAATTTAATCGCACGTTTTTATGCAAGAAATTGTTTTTACTTTTTTTCATTTATACATATATGTATATTGCATTATACATATATGTATATTGCAATTATACACATGTGTATATTGAAAAAATTAAAAAAAAAGTTTTTTCCTGCATAAATAACAACGATTAAAGTGAAAAAAAAATCGTCCATGGGGTTTACACATATTTGCTAGATCCATCCAAATTTTTTTTTCTCAACTAAACCACAAGGTTTCAAAATTATTACTAGATTCATCCATTTCTTAAACTCCATTAAAAACTAACGTTAAACTAGGGTTATATTTGTCATTGTCTCTATTTATTTTTTCTATTTGTTTACATGCCATACCCCCTTTTAACATTCACAAAGAACCCTAACTTTGGTGACATGATAAAGTATGGCTCCAGTTCTGCAGACATCAAGGGTTTTTATTTGGACATCCCCTCCACGTCCCATGGAGGCCTCCGCGGGACATGGAGAGCAAAAAACAGAAATTCACGTCCCGTGGAGGTCTCCACGGGCTATGGTAGCTCCCTACAATGATTAGTAATCATTGGCAATGATTTGTAATGAGTGGGGGTTGTGAAAAAGAAGTGTGGATGGTTAAGATGGGTTGGAGAGGTGAAAATGAATGTATATGGGTGTTTGGGATGGGTTGGAGAATATAATTTTATATAAAATGTTTAATTTTTTATATATATTTATATTTTAAACAAAATGTTTGATTTTTTATAAATGTTTTTTTTGTTATTTATATTAAATGTTTTTTTGTGGATGTTTTTGTTTTTTTTTGTTATTTATATACTCCGGGACGTGGAGGCCTTAATGGCCGTCGTTTATGAATTTTAAGGGGCCATGGAGAAGCCTTCCATGGGCCGTGGGGATCCCCACGACCCCATGAGATACAATTTTTTTTAGCTTTTTAATTTTTTTTTATGTATTTTAAGCTTGATATTTGTGTTTTTTTATAAAAAAATTCATTTCAATACGTCAATAGCAGACTAAATATTATATACACTTTTCAAAGATGAACTAACTCGTCTCAATACGTCAATAGCAGATTGAATATTATATATACTTTTCGAAGTTGAACGGACTCGTCTCACTACGTCAATAGCAGACTGAATATTAGATATACTTTTCGAAGTTAAACTGACTCGTCTCAATACGTCAATAGCAGACTGAATATTATATATAGTTTTCGAAGTTGGACTTAATCGTCTCAATACGTCAATAACAGACTGAATATTATATATACTTTTCGAAGTTGAACCGACTCGTCTCAATACGTCAATAACAGACTGAATATTATATATACTTTTCGAAGTTGAACTGACTCGTCTCAATACGTCAACAGCAGACTGAATATTATATACACTTTTCAAAGTTGAACTGACTCGTCTGAATACGTCAATAACAGACTGAATATTATATATACTTTTCAAAGTTGAACTGACTCGTCTCAATACGTCAATAGCAGCCTGAATATTATATATACTTTTTGAAGTTGAACTGACTCGTCTCAATACGTCAATAGTAGACTGAATATCATATATACTTTTCGAAGTTGAATTGACTCGTCTCAATACGTCAATAACAGACTGAATATCATATATACTTTTCGAAGTTTAACTGACTCGTCTCATACGTCAATAGTAGACTGAATATTATATATACTTTTCGAACTTGAACTGACTAATCTCAATACATCAATAACAGACTGAATATTATTTATAATTTTCGAAGTTGAACTGACTCATCTCAATACGTCAATAACAGACTGATTTGTAACTGAATAACTGATCAAGAACTATTAACAACAGTAAATAAAACTTGGGATAATACTAAGGATTGCTTATCATATATCACTGTTTTATCATGTATAAGAATTATTAACAGGAAAAAATTTGTTGTATACGCTAATTTATACTTATTTCTTGAAATGAACTTTTTTTTTATTAAAAATACTAATATCAATATTAAAATACGTAAAACACACTAAAAAAACTATAAAAATGAATCTCAGGGGGTCGTGGAGATCCCCACGGCCCATTGAATGCTCCTCCACGGCCCGTTAAAATCCAGTCCCGACGGCCCGTTAGGCCCTCCACTGGACGTGTAATGAAGCTTCCCCAGAAAGCTTCTTTAAAAAAAATAATAAAAAATATCCAACGGCCCGTAAAGGTCTCCACAGGCCATGGAAAACACACTTTTCAGTATGAACTACCTGCTAAAGCAGGGAGTTTAGATTGACCTCGTACCTTGTATCACCACGTCCCGTGGAGACCCCCACTGGACGTCGTTTTCTTTATTTTTTCTTTTTTGTTTTGCCTTCCACGTCCCGAAGAGGCCTCTACGGGACGTGGTGGTGATGTCTAGGGTTTTGCAAGGTGATGTCTAAATAATATCACCCATATGTAGATAAAATAATTTAAGGTGTCGTTTTTAAGAACTTATGGCTTCCCTAACTTAGATACTCTCAAAAGTTTTACTTTTTTTTGAAAGGCCAAGAAAGTCATCACGGGATCATGTGGGAATCCCCTTATGATGAATTCAGGATACCCACGGGGCACCCGGTCCTCCAAGTCCACCAATCCAGGGACAACCAGACCACCCACCTACCTGAAGGCACGACAGTGAATAATTGGTCAAACCTAGTATCCTTTAAGGCTCACACATGTGACCATAGACCCCTAGTCATCTATCGTTAGGTCTACATACCACTTCACCATAAGACGGGTGGGTTCTTAAAAGATTTACTTACTATTGAGCAAGCAAACCCAAGGATAAGGTGTCCTTTTAGTAACTACATACAAAAACATAGGGATTTGCCTAACTTTTCTCCAACTTATTAGGAATTCAACTGTGAAAAATCATTTAGATAGTGTTTGGTATGATGGAATGGAAGGGGGAATGGAATGGACCATTATGAGGTAATGAAAAATAGTGTGTTTGATTGGTTAAAGGAATGGAATCACTCATTCAACAAGGTATTCCATTCCTTCAAAACCATTCCATCCACCCACCCACCATTTTGTTTTTCATTCCATCCCTCAATCACCCTTTACTACCACAACCATAACCCACCACCACTACCACCCACCACCATCGTCACCACTCACCACCGTGGTTGCCACTCCCCACTACCGTCGCCGCCACCACCTACCACTACCGTCATCACCCACCACCGTCCTGCCGTTACCAATTACCATCACCCACCCAGCTCTGCCTCTACCACCTGCCACCGCCAGTCACCTTAATTTCCTTTACCAACCACTACAGCCACCACCCACCACCACCGCCGCCAGCTCCACCCACCACCGTCACTACTCACCATCGTCACCCACCCACCCACTATCAGCGCCATCCACCTCCACCCATCGCCACCGTTGCAGCCACCCACCACTGTCGTCGCCACCTACCACCATGCCACCGCTACACACCACCACCTACTGTGACACCCAACACATTCGGTTTTACATTTTACTAACATATAAGTCTACCTTAGAGAAAAACATTTATTAACGTGCTTAACTGAGTCAGTTGAGTCGGGTTACATTACGTATTGTCCAGGGTTCTGATACATTGTAAAATACATCTATTTTTAGTGTAATTACTTTACTGTTTTATCTTATATATGTTGGATTTTAGTGTGTTTTACCTTTGTACATAGTATTTCGTATTTTCTCAGGAGTTTGTATAAAAATAAAGGAAAGACTTGCAAAAGTTGAACAAATGAAGAAATCAAGAAAACCGATGAAACAAATGTGACCTGAACAAGTGAAAAATGCACAAAAACGAAGTCAAAATGAGATATTATCAACAACAACAACAAATTACGGTCCTTATGACAAAATCTTACGGTGTGGAATCCAGGAATGGATCAACTCTCAAAGTGGGCGGCTACTTTTGAATAAAAAACGAATTTTACAATATTAAGGACCGTAAGATAGAATATTACGGTCTGTAATATTGTGTTTTTCATGTTATAAATATAAGGACTGTGGCAGCTGATATGATACACAATTTCAATCGCAAAAGACCTCGGGAGACAGGAGAACGAAGGAAATTCGCAAGAAATTCTCAAGATCGAAGTACCTCTGTTCTAGTTTGTAGATTCGATAGCAAGAACTCGTTGAACGTCATTCGGTTTAATTCTTTTTATCATTTGCAATGTTTTCATACTTAATAAACTCTTGTATTATAGTTATCATGTTTAAAAGCTAAATAACTTGTACTACTTATGTAATGATGATTACTATTGTTTGATAATAATAATCTTTCGGTTTATGGAACGATGTTTATGATTTTAATGGTAAAGTAAAGAGCTTAGCATGTAAGGTTTGATGTATATGGTGTGTTATGAATTGATTTAGGATTGGTTATTAGTATCACATGTTAATTGGTGAAAGTCTTTCATGTAAAATTTCATGTTAGTAATTAACTTACTTTATGGTTTTAAATGATCTACAATTCCATAGGTATAATAATCAAGACTTTAAAGATTCTAAACATACTACTAATTTTAATACCCGTGAAGTGAAAAGTTGTCAAGTTATCTTATTTACTAAAATACTAAGTATAAAGACTTTGTGAAAAGATTTCCTTAATTGTTTTAATGATCTACAATTCCATAGGTGTATATATATATATATTATTAGTTCGTATTATTATTTTGATTAAATCACTATAATTGTGGGAAGGACTTATGTCTGAAACCATGGAGTGAAAACTCCATGCATGTGTAAGTTAACCTTAAACGTCTCTCATTGTAGTTGAGCTGTATTTATATTACCAATTGACTTTAACTTTAACATTTACTGTCTTATTTACTTTCTGTAACTAACATTTACTGCTTTATTTAATTTCAGCAACTAACATTTATTTTATTGTTATTAACTTTATTAGTGGGAAGGACTTATGTTTGTAATCTTGGAGTGAAAACTCCATATACGCATAAGAGTCCCTTTTTGTAACTTATTTATTGTTATATTGTTCATTTGTATATATATATATAGCGTAGCACATCAAGAATTTTGGCGCCGTTGCCAGGGACATCTGACAAGTTCAGGTAATTGCGTAAGTAACTTTAGTAGTTTATTAATTTGAAAAAAAAAAGATTTTCGTAATTTCTTTGTTACATTTTGTTTATAAGTTGTAATTTAATTTTTAGTTTATGCACCGCACTCGTTCACAAGGATCACTTGAATTTATTTCTTTAACAGAACCAGAACGAGAATTTCACGAAAGACATCACAAAAATCAAATTTTAGATCAAAAAGAAGTAAAAAAGGATGAAAGCACTTCAAATTTAAATCCTCTTTTTGATAGAACACCATACCCTACACCAACACAATCTCGTCAAACTAGTCCAGAACCTAAACCAAACATGGTTAATCTACGTCGAACAATTCATCAACAGGCAGTTGAAGGATACACAGGTCTCACTTCACCAATTGTAAACCCTCGTATCACTGCAGAAGGTTAATGGCAAATTCCTGCGTACATCATGACGACCATTGCAAACTCATCTCAATTTCATGGACTTGAGGATGAAGATGCACCTGCACATATTTCACGTCTTAGTAGAATCAAAACAACTTTTAAATTAGAAGGAGCCACAGATGATGCAATTTATCTTCAATTTTTTCCATTCACACTTTCTGGTCGAGCAGCCATTTGGCTTGATTCTCATCCGCGTGGTACATTCACTACGTAGGTGGAACTTCGAGATAAATTTCTTAAAAAATATTTTCCACCTGCAAAAGCTGGTCGCCTTCGAGATCAAATTCACACTTTTCGTATGGAACCAACTGAATCATATCCTCAAGCATGAGAAAGATTTCAAAAACTTCTCAGTCGTTGTTCTCAACACGGTCTCTTAGATTGGGCCTTAGTAGAAAAATTCTATAACGGTCTTGATATTGAGACAAGAAATCATTTTGATACTGCTGCTGGAGGACATCTTATGGACAAAAAGGATGTGGAAGAATGTAATGATCTTTTTGAAAGCTTTGCTCAAGTTAAACACGATCAGCGAGCTAATATCTCAAATCCTACTTCGTCTACGCGAGGTGTTCATCATGTTTCTATGGATTCGAGTATAGCTACTGCAATTGAAAGCTTAGCTAAAGAAGTTAAAGAAATGAAGCTAAAAGTAGACAAATGTGAAATGTGCAGAGGAGGACATGCAACTGGAGATTGTCCGTTGATACAAGAAGAAAACGCTAACTTTTTAGCTGGACAAAATCGATTTCAAAATCCTTTTATGAATTCTTATAATTCAAATTGGAGACATCCAAAATTTAAGTTGGAAAAATCAAAATCCTCCTGGATTTCAACAAAATTCAAATTTTCAAAATCCTGGTTTTCAATCAAATGTCAATTATCAACAAAATTCTCAACAAAATCAATCTAGTTCTCAACCAAATCAACAAATTCAAAATCAAAATCAAAATCAAAATCAAAATCAAGAGAAAAATCAAACGTTAATTGAAAGTTCAGTACAAAATTATTCCTTAAATGATCTGAAACATATGTTACAAATTCAAAACTCACTTCTTTCTAAATTAGCTGCAAAAGATGCAACCAATCAACAAAAGCTTAATGATCATGAAATCCTCTTAAAAAATCAACAATCTGCATTTTTAGATCTTCAACGTTCTGTAGGAGATTTAACCAAACTCTTGGAAAAAAGGCCTGAAGGTCAGTTCTCAGGAAACACCGAACCAAATCCTAAAGGTCAAGTAAATGCAGTTTTTACTCGTAGTGGTAAAGGAGGAGAGGTAGAGAAACCGAAAGAAGTAGTGGTAGATGAAGATGAAGAACGAGTAGATGAAGAAATTGAGATGGAAGTTTCACATGTATCGATAAATTCCCTTCCAAAAGAGAAATCTCAGGAAGAAAAATCTTTAGGTAATACTCCATCTAATTTCAAACCAAATTCTGAAATTGATCATTCTCGAGTTCCATACCCATCTCGATTAGCGCACCAAAAATATGCGAAAGAGTATGAGCACTTTCTTGATATGTTCAAACAATTAAAAATCAAATTTACCATTCATTAAAGCTCTTCAACATATTCCGAAATATGCCAAATTCCTCAAAGATCTTCTAAAATGAAAAGACAAGTTAGGAGAACTGTCTAATGTCAAATTAACCGGAGGATGTTCTGCGGTAGTTCTTAATAGACAACCGGAAAAATTGACCGATCCAAGGATGTTCACTATTCCCTGCTTGTTCGGTGAGGATACTCAAAGTCATGCATTGGCAGACTTAGGTGCTAGCATAAATTTGATGTCATATTCATTGTTCAAAAAGCTAGACCTAGGAGATCTCACCCCTACAAGAATGTCACTTTCAATGGCTGATAGATCTATAAAATATCCACGAGGAATTGAGGAAAACTTGTTAGTCAAAGTTGATAAATTTGTTTTCCCTGTGGATTTCGTTGTATTAGATATGGATGTCGACATTAACATTCCAATCATTTTGGGTCGGCAATTTGTATGTACTGCAAAAGCAATCATTGATGTTTTTGATGGAAAAATCACCCTAAGATTTGGGGATGAAAGCATCACGTTTGATATAGAAAAATCCATGAAACATCCAGGATTCCTAGATAATTTCAATGATCAAAACCATTCTGTTTACTTCATAAATTCTTTCATACCACGAATGAATAATTTCCTTGATTACATTTGTGGAGCCGATTTAATAGATGAAAATCAAGAAAATGAATAAATTAAACAAGAGACAGAAGCCCCATTGTTTCCAAAATCACTTGAAACTGAAGAAATCAGAGAAAATACCAATAAACCATATTTAGAAATTCCACCACCGTTAGAGCTAAAATTCTACCATCCCAACTTGAGTATGCCTTTCTTGGAGAAAACTCTACTTTGCCTATCATCATTTCATTGAAATTGACAGAAGAAGAGAAAATCCGATTACTTGATATCTTGAAAACGAATAAGCAAGCAATCGCTTGGAAATTGAAAGATATTGAAGGAATCAGTCCTGTTTATTGTACTCATCGGATATTCATGGAAGATGAGTATAAACCTGTAATACAACCACAAAGACGATTAAATCCAAATCTGCAAGAAGTTGTGAAACAGGAAGTACTAAAACTCATGGATGCTGGTTTAATTTACCCCATTTCTGATTCTCCATGGGTAAGTCCAATTCAAGTTGTTCCTAAAAAAGGAGGAATGATTGTGATCAAGAATGAGAAAAATGAGCTTATTCCAAGCCGTTCTGTCACTGGATGGCGAGTCTGTATTGATTACAGGAAAATCAATGATGCTACCAGAAAAGATCATTTCCCTCTTCCATTCATCGATCAAATGCTAGAACGTTTAGCTGGTCAACAGTTTTATTGTTTCCTAGATGGCTTCTCAGGCTATTTCCAAATTCCTATTGCACCAGAAGATCAAGAAAAGACTACTTTTACATGTCCTTATGGTACTTATGCTTATCGTAGAATGCCATTTGGTTTATGTAATGCCCCAGCCACTTTTCAACGATGTATGGTGGCAATTTTCTAAGATATGATTGAAACATCTATGGAAGTTTTCATGGATGATTTCTCAGTTTATGGAAATTCGTTCAATCAATGTTTGATAAATCTGAAAAGAATGCTGAAAAGATGTACGGAGACGAAATTAATGCTCAACTGGGAGAAATATCATTTTATGGTGACAGAAGGAATTGTTCTAGGACATAAAATTTCGAGAAAGGTATAGAAGTAGATAAAGCTAAAATTGAAACCATTTCTAAACTTCCACCACCAACTAATGTCAAAGGAATTCGAAGTTTTCTTGGTCATGCTGGTTTTTACAGACGATTCATTAAAGACTTTTCAAAAATCACACGACCCATGATGCATCTGCTTGAAAAAGACGCACCTTTCGTCTTTGATGACGATTGTCTCAAAGCATTTGAATTGTTGAAAGAAAAATTGGTAATAGCTCCAATTCTTGTTTCACCAGATTGGAGTTTACCTTTTGAGTTAATGTGCGATGCTAGCGACTATGCAGTCGGAGCAGTTCTTGGTCAAAGGAGGGATAAACATTTTCATTTTATTTACTATGCCAGTAAAACTCTTAATGATGCTCAAGAAAATTACACAACCACAGAAAAGGAGCTCCTGGCAGTAATATTTTCCTTTGATAAATTTCGATCTTCCCTTGTGCTTTAAAAAACAACTGTTTATACCTATCATTCAGTGTTAAAATATCTCTTTGCTAAAAAAGATGCTAAACCCCGATTGATTCGGTGGATTCTTTTACTCTCTGAATTCAACATCGAAATTAGGGATAAAAAAGGAGCTGAGAATTTAACAGCTGATCATCTGTCAAGATTAGAAGATCCTGAAAGAGAAAAAATTTGTGAGGATGAGATTGGAGATAAATTCCCTCACGAATTAATTGATTTCGTGGAAGCAGAACAACAAGGGATGCCATGGTTTACTGATTTGGCGAATTACCTAGCTCATGGAGTAGTGGTGAGAGGTATGACTACTCATCAGAAAAGGAAATTTTTTAGAGATGCAAGGAAATTTGTGTGGGATGATCCATTCCTATATCGAATAGGAGCGGATAGAGTTTTGAGGAGATGTGTGAGTAAAGAAGAAGGTTTGGAAATCATTAGGCGATGTCACAAAAGTTTGTATGGAGGACATTATGCCCATTACATAACTGCACAAAAGATTTTCGATTGCGGTTTTTACTGGCCTACGGTTTTGAAAGATTGTTTGGAATTTGTAAAAACATGTGATGCCTGTCAGCGTACAGGTAATATCTCATCAAAAAATGAGTTGCCTCAACAACCAATTCAGATTCTTGAAGTTTTTGATGTTTGGGGTATCGATTTCATGGGACCATTTCCCCCGTCCAAAGGATATAAATACATACTCGTAGCAATTGACTATGTCTCAAAATGGGTAGAAGCTGAAGCTTTACCTACAAATGATGCTCGAGTAGTAGTTAAATTCTTGAAAAAACTTTTTACTAGATTTGGTACTCCTAAAGCACTTATCAGTGACCGTGGTACGCACTTTTGTAACACCATGTTAGAAAAAGTCTTAGCACGATACGGTGTAACGCACCGTTTGTCAACCACTTACCATCCACAAACAAGCGGTCAAGTGAAGAATGCCAATCGAGGGATAAAACGAATTCTAGAGAAAACTGTGGGGAGTAATCGAAAAGACTGGTCTAACAAGTTAGATGATGCGCTTTGGGCATTTCGAACTGCGTTTAAAACACCCTTAGGAACCACTCCATTCATGATTGTTTACGGTAAGGCTTGTCATCTTCCTATAGAATTAGAACACCGTGCTTTGTGGGCCTTAAAAACAGTTAATCTTGATTTAAGTGAAGCCGAAAAACGGAGGTTCTTTCAACTCCTTGAGTTGGAAGAAATGCGAGATGCAGCTTATTCCCGTTCTCTGAGTATCAAAGAAAAGACAAAAGCATATCACGATAGACGATTGAAGGGAGTGAAGGAATTTAAAAAAGGAGATAAGGTTCTGCTATACAATTCGAGATTAAAATTGTTTGCAGGAAAACTAAAATCAAAATGGTCAGGACCTTATATAGTGAACGAAGTTTTTCCTCACGGTGCAGTTGAATTGTTAAATGAAAAAGACGGAGGAAAATGGAAAGTTAGTGGTCATAGACTTAAACACTACTTAGTTGGACCATTAGATGACAACGAGAGGGAGGATGTTCTTCTCGAAATTCCTGAAAAACTAAAGGAATGAAGTTCTTGGGACAATTCCCAAGTGTACAGTTGTAAATACATTTTAAATTATTAATTTTCATATTAAGTAGTTAGTTTGAAAACTGGTTTATCAAATGTCTTTTTTGAGCATACAAGGATAAGTTACTATTTCTCGCGATCATATTTTTATCCTAGTGGAATCTATTAGGCGTCACGCCGAATGGTCCACACGAGAAAGGATGAAGTTTGATTGATGTACGAGATTTTACTAACACCACTCATATTCGAATTCCATTCGGGTGGATCCAAAGCTGCGACGATAAGAGATCCTGATCGTAAACAAAATGCTATACGATCGGATTGATTAGACTTGAATTTAAACTGGGCAATAATAATTTTAGTTGTTTTTGTTTTATAATTGAAAAACAAAAAGAAAAAAACATCCTAGATAATATTTATGCACATTTTTGTTAATTGTGATTTGTAAAAACGTTTGTTTATATAACTTAGGATTTAGAATATAGATGGGTTGGACACATAGTCTAGTTGGTCGTGGAGCACGTTCGTGAACAAAAGGTCCCCGGTTCGATCCGGTGCGACTAAGTTTCCAACCCCCGAATAAAAACGAAAAGATAACGGACCATAATACCATCATACGGACCGTTGGAAAACAAAATAAAAAATTCTTGTTTACGTCAACTTTACGGACCGTAGCACATCATTAAGGTCCGTAAAGTTGTTGAATGAGTTTAAAAATGTTTGAATCAGTATCACTTTATTCTGGACCTTAATACCCAACTACGGACTGGAATGTTGTCTTCAAATCAGAAAAAAATATACGTTTATAAACTAGTTTGGGGGGGGGGGGGGGGTTGTAAAACATTACACCCCTTAAAACCCTTCATCATCACCACCACGAACCATCATCATCCACCATCACACCATCCTTCATAACCATTAACCACCACCATCCAGTCATCATCATCATCACCGCATACCACCACCACGCCGCCCCTGTATACGCTGACAATCACCACGAGCAAGAACCCACTAATAATCGAAGCCATCTTGTTTATAATCTATTCTTAATCCTTTATACAGGTTAGTTTTCGTGATTTTATTGTTTATTATTAAGTTTTATATATATTTTTAGATTTAGGTTTTGTTTATTATTATTATTATTAGGTTTTGATTTGGGGTTTATGCTTAATAATCGTGTTTTAATATTTTTAGATCGTTTTAGATAGTTTAGGATCGTTGAATTGAGGTTTTAGGTGTTGAATGGTAGTCGGCCGGCAACATTGCACAACCTGTATTTTTTTTGGGAAGACGACTGTATTCCAGACCAGAATACAGTATTAAAATCCGTAATCCAAGTTTAATTTTTTTTTTATTAAATCTTAATATTAATCAGTTTTTATAGGTTTGGTATCTTTATGTAATAACTTGTGTATTTATTTAAGCATTATGTAAAATATTTAATATATATATTTGTAAAAAAAATTGTTTTATGTTAGATTTTGAAGCTAAAATGAAATGAAAAAAAAATGGGTTTACTATAATAATATAAATATTTATATAAATCTGGTATATATTTGTTTTTAATTAAAATATTTGTATTATTGTATATTATTATCAAAACAAATACAAGATATGGACGCTACTACATCAGGACCATCGAGGAAGAGAGCGAGAAAGGGTACTTCAGGCGAGGAGCCAGATATCGATCCCGTCATTGACGAGGATGATCCTGAGACTGCAGCTTTACTATTAGTATCAGGAGAGGAGTTGCTGAACTTCGACATCCTGACAGAGGCATACGATAGGTTCGATAAGATGCGAGTTACGCCACTTCTAGCTGGGCGTAGGATTGACTGGGAGCTGAAGGGTAGGTTAGGAGCTAGAGAGAGGCTAGAGGCGCTGATTCCTGCACGATGGAGGCCCCTATTTGATATTCCAGATGAGCAGTATAGAGTCTTCACTGTTGAGTTCTTTTCGACTTTCTCTTATTCTTCGGGAAAGCCATTGACTGATGATACTGCAGTTACATTCAGACTGGGAGGACTGCAGAGGAGGATGTTAGTGGCACAGTTTGCGAGACACTTAGATCTATACACTGAGGAGGAGGTTGTTCAGACGATCTTTACGGACAGTATCCGTACTGTTTCAGTCAGAAAGGGATAAAGGTATAGATGCGGCAGTACTTCGAGACTGGTGGTCGACTATTGGGGATCAAGAGTATACACCTACTGCTCCCTCCAGATTGATTAGGGATCCCTTGATTCGTTTTCTACACAGAGCTATTACTGGGACTATCACTGCTAGGTATGAGAGTAATGAGAAGGTCACTCAGGATGATCTTCTGGTTTTGTATTGTTTGCTACGCCCCGTAGAGGGTAATGTTGCTTGTATGTTACTTCGAACTCTACGTCGTGCATGGTCTGGATCTAGCAGGATTTGTCAGGGACCACATGTGAAGATGATAGTTAGGGCTCTTGGGATATTAGATCAGTATGATTTACGCACTTTGGGGCCAGGTCCACAGACGACGACGATTACAGATAGTGATATGATACAGATGGAGCTTCTGACTGATACAGTCCAGAGACGCTTCAAGGAGCCTAGATTCTTATCACTTGCACCTCCAGATGACTAGGGCACCTCCCAGAGTCATTCTCGCCGATCCTCAGCTCAACCACGACGTGCACACTAGCAGCAGATCCTCCAGCTACATTAGCATCTATCAGAGATGAGGTGAGAGTTGTTAGAGATGAGGTGAGAGAGGTTAGGGAGGAGGTTAGAGTGTTAGGTGAGTGGGTTGTACAAGCTATCCGAGATATTGCTGTGGACAGAGGTATTCAGCTACAACCATATCCATCGGTTCCTCCATCAGGTGATGCATAGTTATGTTAGCACTTTATTATGTTTTATTTGGTTTGTATTGTATTAAACTTATACACTTGCTTTTGATTATGTACATTATGGTTTGTTTGATTATTATTATTACGTTGCATGATCTTGTTTGTTGAGTGTTTTGTTTAGAACGATCTATACATTGGAAAGCACTTGACGAAAGTGCGCATT
Organism: Ambrosia x helenae; assembly: GCA_030844895.1. Taxonomy (NCBI): domain Eukaryota; kingdom Viridiplantae; phylum Streptophyta; class Magnoliopsida; order Asterales; family Asteraceae; genus Ambrosia; species Ambrosia x helenae. The sequence continues at coordinate 23,253 of JAUTDX010002408.1, read as the reverse complement.
CAACAAAGGGGAGTATTCTGTTTATCCTCACGCATTTAAATATTCATTATTGTTTTTTTGTCTTCAATTTACTTGAGGACAAGTAAAGTTTAAGTGTGGGGATGTGTGTATTATAAAATAAAATAAAAAAAATAAAAAAAAATCACAAGATTTCAAAAGAAAATTTTCGAAATCTTTCTAAAACCACATTTTTATTTATTTGTCTTTAGGACAAGTAAAGTTTAAGTGTGGGGATAGAAGTCGGTCGTTTTATACGCCAAGAGAGTACGGACATTAATTTGTTTGGAGTCCTCAGTTAGAGAAAATTTTAAATGCTAAATTACACGAACTGAACCATGAATTTTATACGCCAAGAGAGTACGGATGGGTCCGTATGTCATTCGCCGGGTTGGATGGTTTGGTGATGTGGACATTTATGATGAGCAAAATCAAAAGCAACAAACGGTGAATGGACATCGCTTGAAGCCATACATGGATGGCAACGACATCAACACTCTGGAGATGGATAAAGCGGGCTATCTTTTACGCCCGGTGGAGGAAGTGCAACCATGAGAGGCCCAGGTTTGGTAGTGTACATAGTTAGCTTGTATTTTATTTTCTTTTGTTATGTTCGAAACCCGTGTTTGAAACAAGTGTGGGGACGTTCGGGTCATGAAATGGTTCTAGCATTGTGTTGAGGACAACACGGGATTTTCGAGGGGTAGGGTAATTTTCATGTTTTTCAAATTACTAGTTTTTGTTAAAATGTAGGTTTCTAGGTTTTCTTTGTGTTAAAAAAAAACATACAGAGGCTACCGTATGGGACGGTTCCACCGTACCTTACGGTGGGATGTGAGAAAAAAGAAAACCAACGGTGGTTCACTACTGCCTTACGGCAGCTAAATGTTGCAAAATACCCACCGTTCCATACGCCTCCACCGTACCTTACGGTAGGGGCTGAGAGCTGCTACTTTGTCCGCTACGTAACTTAAAAAAAAAAAACAAAAACAAAAAACAAAAATTTAACCCACGATTACTCTTCCACAAACACACACTTTCACCTATCTTTTTCTTCTTCCTCTTCTAAACCCTCAAGAACACCCAATTCCCTTTCATCCTAAATCTCTCATAAAAACCTCAAATCTTCACCAAATCCAACAATTTTTGGGTCTAACTAGGCTAGAATTTCACAAGGATTCCGATTGTGGGAAGGAAATTGCAATAAAAACATTTTTTTTGGGTCGGATTCTAAACCCTAGAACCGAAAATTTGGGGCTTTTCAAGTTTTTTGTCTTTCTTGTGTTCTAGTATCTTCAAAACAAAGGTATGTGTTCTAATTTGTTTATTTTGGTACTACATTGTGAAGAAATAGAGGTTGTAATTCTTGTTCATACCCACTTGCTTGTTAGTCAATGTAGTATGTAAATATTGTTATTTTGTGTTTTAATAAGGTAGTAGAAGTAATTTTGAGATATACATTGTGAGCTTTTGGTAATGCTAATAGTGTAGAGGCGTCATGCCCAATTTTTGTCAAACCAAAGATGATATTTTCGTTCACAAACACCTACTACCATGATAACAAGCAAGTGTGGGGAGGTGTTAAACATATGGAACTGATTTTGTTTTGTTTGTTTTGATTGTGTTTGTTTGAGATAGGAAAATGGTGAAAACTGGTGAGGCTCATGGGGCGAGTTCATCTTCAAAGGCAAAGCGCAAGCAGGCGGAGAAACAGTATAAAAGAAGGAAGTATGTGGGTAGAGATGAAGATTCTGAGGAGGAAACGCCAACGCCAGTGGTGGAACTAAACAGGCATGATAAACCCAAGTGGGAATCGGGTCCTCTAAATGAAAAACCAAGGGAATGGCAAGCTACACTTTTTCATGATCAAATGAAGAATTTGAAAGATAAAGCGTGTGCTTTCATTTGTGAGAGGGATGTTAAAGAAGTGCAATTTGCACCATTTAACGTGGTTGATCGGTTTCGGGCCTTGGGTTGGGAGGCAGCACTGCATTGCTGTGATGGAAATAATAAATATTTGTATTTGGATGAGATCGAGGAATGGATGGCAACATTGAGATGTCCTAGATATGATTCACCATCTAAGATGAAGTTAATCGGTGAAGTGAATGGGGTAGAAGTGGAGATGTCTTTTGAGACATTGCGAAAGTTGGCTAAGTTTGACAGTGTGTCATCTAGGGAGTACATGCTCCCTAGTTTAGATGATTTGTTGTATAAGCCCGACAAGCACCCGAAGTGGACCGAAATGTTGGAAGCTTTGTTCATTCCAGGGACATATCATGGGACTTTGTTTAGGAGAAACTTGAAGATTGAAGCAAAGTTGTGCTTAGCTATCATCATTGTGAATGTGATACCAAGGAGAGCGGATAAGCAAGAGGTGAGGTTTCCAGAAATTCCTGTCCTTTACTCCTTGATGCATGGTCTCCAAAATTTCCACTCCGGTACTTAATTTTAAATCATGTTTGGATGTGTCGGAATTCAGTCGGGAGGCGGATTATTCCTTACTGTCGACTCATTACCGCCCTTCTGATACAACAAAAAGCTATTACGGCTGATGATGTTGGAAGATATAAAAGGTACAAACCGTATGAGTTGAAGACATTGGGACAAGGGTGGACATACACCGAGTCAGGTGGGTACCATAAGCTGAAATCTAAGGGTCAAAGGTGGAGAGCATTGAAGGTTGATGCTAAGAGGCTCTTACCGGGAGAGCAAGATGAGCCTGAAAGTGAGAATGAGCCACCAAGTGAAGAGGAGGATTATGTGGAAGAGCCGCGGGGTACACATATGGATTTGGGTCAAGGTAGTTCGGGTCACATGCATGGTGGAAGTTTTTATGATTTTACCGAGAGGTCTTATGAGGAAAACTGGGCTTTTGGGGGGAGTATGCAACAAGTGATTGAAAATCAACGTCCCCCAGCTTCGGTATTTGACACGTGGTCGGGGTCGGAGCGCACATTGTTTGATCATCAGACGATGATGAGTGCCAGCATGGAGAGAACGATGAAGCAGGGCTTCGATCGGCAGGAGACATGGAATAGGGCACATGCTTATTCTCAACAGGTGGAGATCAATCATAGATATATTGATGATCAAAATAGGCGAATGAACGATGATTGGCATGCGGGAAGACCCGTAGTTGCAAATCCACAACCGGTGGATTACGGGTCTCTACCTCCTTATAATGGAAGCATCTCATATCCGACCCCACCACTTCATCACTCTCAATGGGTCGACCCGCAACAGCAACAACAACAAGCCTCGGATCAAGGCGGAAGCGGTGACGGAGCGTTCGGTTTTGGCGAATGGAATGATTTGTTCACTTCGGTGTTCGGGCCGCCTCAGCCTCGCTACTACTGACCAGGTCGTGCTCTTTTGTACATAGCTTTGTATTTTGTTTGTCTTTTCTTTATGTTTTTTTTTGGGATCGGGTGGTTGGGTGGTGTATTGAATTGATGATGATTGATGAGGATTGATTTGGGTTGTGATAGTAGGTGGTGTTTTGTTAAAAAATTTAAAAATCTAAAAAAAATATAAAATGAAAATACCAAAAAGAAAGTTGTGGTTTGAGTCATGAAGCATTGGTTTCATGTTTTTAAAGTGAAAGCGATCTTTTCCTCCCAAAACCATACATTGGGGACAATGCATCCCAAGTGTGGGGATGGGGGAAATTTTCAAATGGCAAAGGCATTGCTTGATCTTGGAGCCGGGGTGAGCATTTTACCGGGGGGGTTGTATGATCAATACGATTTTGGTCCATTGGCTAGGGTGGAGACAACGGTTGTTTTGGCCGATTTGTCTCATAAATTACCTCGGGGGATGGTTCAAAATGTTATTGTTAAAATTGATGAATTTTATTACCCGGTTGATTTTTTGGTATTGGACTACTCATCCGCGGATTCAAAACAACAACAAAATGTTATCTTGGGTCGTCCATTTTTGAATACCGTGCATGCTGTGATTGATTGTAGGTTCGGTACCGTTGACATGACATTCGGAAACCGGAAAATGCGTTTAAATGTTTTTACTAACAATTCTAATGCTTTGGGTGTTGATGAGTGTTTCATGGCAGATATAGTTGACGGATGCAATCCGCATGAGTATGAGGAGGATGGAGTGGCCTTGTGTGTTAGTAATTTTTCTGAACAGGTACATGCTTGTGCGTTAAGGATTGAAGAGGAACAACAAGATCTCATGGCAATGAAAGAGGGTCGACCACCATGGTCTCACCAATTTGATAGTTTACCGGTGGAGATTGATTCGGGTACCAAACCATCACTTGAAGAAGCACCAAAGTTAGAGCTTAAAGACTTGCCAAGCCATTTGAAGTATGCTTTTCTAGGGGATGATGACACATTACCGGTCATTATTGCCTCTAATTTGGAGATGGCTCAAGAACAAGCTTTATTGGAAGTCTTGAGAGAAAACAAAGAAGCTATTGGGTGGACGATTGCCGACCTTAAAGGAATTAGTCCATCCATTGTCACGCATAAGATCATTACCACCGAAGATGCAAAGCCCACAAGAGAAGCTCAAAGAAGGTTGAACCCGAACCTTAGAGAGGTGGTAAAGAAAGAGGTAATAAAGTGGTTGGATGCGGGAATTATCTATCCCATTTCGGATAGTGCTTGGGTAAGTCCTACTCAAGTGGTCCCTAAAAAGTCCGGTATTCAAGTGGTAAAAGATGAAAGTGGTGAACAAATTGCTACCCGACCCGTTATCGGGTGGCGAGTGTGCATTGATTACCGCAAATTGAATGCCGCTACTTCTAAGGACCATTTCCCACTTCCTTTCATTGACCAAATTATTGAAAAACTTTCGGGTCAAAAATATTATTGCTTTTTGGATGGGTATTCGGGGTATAACCAAATTACCCTACCCCTCAAAAATCCCGTGTTGTCCTCAACACAATGCTAGAACCATTTCATGACCCAAACGTCCCCACACTTGTTTCAAACACGGGTTTCGAACATAACAAAAGAAAATAAAATAAAAGCTAACTATGTACACTACCAAACCTGGGCCTCTCATGGTTGCACTTCCTCCACCGGGCGTAAAAGATAGCCCGCTTTATCCATCTCCAAAGTGTTGATGTCGTTGCCATCCAAGTATGGCTTCAAGCGATGTCCATTCACCGTTTGTTGCTTTTGATTTTGCTCATCATAAATGTCCACATCACCAAACCTTCCAACCCAGCGAATGACATACGGACCCATCCATTTGCTCTTAAGCTTGCCCGCGAACATCTTCAATCTCCAATTGTACAACCAAACCTTTTGACCCACTTCAAAGGTTTTCTTTCTCAACTTTGCATCATGAACTTGCTTTAACTTGTCTTTATAAGCCGATGCACATTCATACGCTTCATCTCTAATCTCCTCAATCTTGCTCAATTGCAATTTCCTCATCTTACCCGCCTCATCATAATCCGCATTTACCGTGGTAATTGCCCAATGTGCTCGATGTGCTAACTCCATTGGTAAGTGACAACCCTTTCCATACACCATCCGATAAGGTGTTGTACCAATTGGAGTTTTGTAGGCCGTACGGTATGCCCACAAAGCATCATCTAACTTACTTGACCAATCTTTTCTATCAACTCGAACCGTCTTCATGAGGATTTCTTTGATTTGACGGTTAGACACTTCAACTTGTCCACTCGTTTGCGGGTGATATGGTGTAGCAATCTGGTGATTCACACTATATCTCTTCAATAGCTTCCCAAAATTAAAATTCTTGAAGTGTGAACCGCCATCACTTATCATCACTCTAGGAATACCAAACCGGGCAAAGATGTTGGATTGTACAAATTTACAAACAACCGAATGGTCATTTGTCCTTGTTGCAATAGCTTCAATCCACTTCGACACATAATCCACCGCCACCAAAATGTACAAAAACCCATTCGAATTAGGAAACGGACCCATAAAATCGATGCCCCAAACATCAAATATCTCCATAACCAAGATTGGTTGCATTGGCATCTCATCTCTTTTTGATATGCTTCCCATCTTTTGGCAATTTACACAATTCCGGGCGAACTCACAAGCATCCTTAAAAATTGTAGACCAATAGAACCCACATGAAAGAACCCGGTAACCAGTTTTGTGCCCACCAAAATGCCCACCACATGCGGATGAATGAGCATGAGTCAAGATGTCTTTCACTTCCGATTCGGGCACACATCTTCGAATAACTTGATCGGGCCCAATCTTGAAAAGATCCGGTTCATCCCAAATATATTGCTTCACTTGAACCATAAATTGTTGTCTTCTTTTCTTGGTCCAATGATCCGGAATGGCACCCGTGGCTAAGTAATTAACATAATGAGCATACCACGGTGCGCCATGAGTAGACACGGCAAGAAGTTGCTCATCCGGGAACCTTTCATTTATCTCACTTGCATCATCACTCCCCTCCACCGGAATTCGAGACAAGTGATCCGCTACTACATTCTCACGGATGGGGGAAATTTTTGAGGTTCTAAAATTTTTTTTGTAATCAAGCGTAAACATTGTGAAAATTGGAACGCCTTGAGTTAACCCCAATAGATGCACCGGCAACCCTTAACACCCGTTTTTATTCTTGGTGAGAGTTGAAGCCACATTTGTATATAAATAAGATCTTTCATTGAGAGAGTGGCAATGGGTGGGGGTGCACTAGATCTTGTGCTTGAATGCAATTAGAGTCTTTAGTTGGACATGAGTGTGAAAAGGATAAGGGCATTAGGTAGCCTCGTCTAGTTGAGTGTGAGTGTGGGTTTTGGGGGGTTGGACCTCATACAATACATATATGAGCATGGTAGCGAGAGGGGCGGGGGTTTGGACATTTAGTTGCCCACTTTTGAGCCTAAAAACCTATCATTTGATAACCCTTAAACTAGTTTCCTAAATTATACCCAACTTGACCCGGTCTTTTGTGTTTTAGTTTATTTTTGTGTTAGTAGTGTTATGGGAGTGTGTCGTTTTGATGTGTAGTTGCGTGCGTTTCGTATGTTTATGTAATTTGCTTGGTTCGAAAAAGAAAAACAAAAAGAAAGAAAAAAAATGAGAAAAAGAAGCAATGAAAAAATGAAAAAAAAAAAAAAAAAAGATAGAATGTTATGTTGTATATAGCGCTTTTAGTTCGTGTTTGTGTGTGTTTGTGTTCGTTGTGTAATAAAAGACCGGGTAAAGTTTGCGCTACTCATACATATCCCATTCCCTACCTTTACACTTAGCCAAGTTACAACCTTTAAAGTCCCTTTGATTTGCATTCATGTTTAGCACTAGTAAGAGGAAGATTGATTTAGGTACAAGCCTATGGTTGTGCAACCACCCGTTTGCCTTTTGTGTGTCTAGCTCATCTATGCTAGAGCTTACTTGTAGCCGAAAGGAGAGACATTGTGAGGGGTGTGTTGACTTGGGTGTTGAGGATAGGTTATTACAAGGATTACATGTTGATGCTTGAGTCCAAATTGATCGCTTGAGTGTGAAATTGGTTTTTAGTGGATTGCTTGGGACAAGCAATGGTTAAGTGTGGGGATGTGACGGGTGGTTCAAGGAACAACCCTTTATATCATTAAAACGCCTATTTTATCCATATTTAATCATGTTATTGCTTGGAATTGGGTGACTACGAGTGCTTTGGTTGTAGGTGCTTAAAGGAGCTAAAAATGAAGAAATCCGAGCGTTGGAACGGACTGGAACGGATCGGGACGAGGAGGATTTAAAAGAAGAAAAAAATAAATTTTGGAAGAGCTCCACCGTACCTTACGGTAGCCACCGTAAGGTACGGTGGCTTCTGGGCACATTTGGCTACCGTATTCCAGGCCTGAACCACCGTCAAGTTCATACCTTCTACCGTACCTTACGGTGCTACCGTAAGGTACAGTAGCCACTGCTCCCAATTTCGTAACTCCCATTATATGAACGGTTTTTCTTGGTCTTTTCACATACTTTCACTTGGGGAACGTTTCTAAGAACATTTTGGGCGATTTTGGCTAGGTTTTATCATTGGAGAACAATTCTAAACATTCAATTTATGTTTTTGATGCTTATGAACATTTCTTTGATTGTGATGATGATTCACCAAACCATGCTTGGCTAGAACTCTTGGTGATCATTCCTTGGTGAAGTTTTTCTTGAACTCTTATGTATGTTCCTATGTATTTCTAGAATGATAATCTAGTATGTTTGCTTGATTATTGTGGTGTTTGAACAATTGTTTGTAGTTGTTAATTACTTTACCAATATTTAGTCTTAATCGTACGTTCTTGGTGTTGCTAACAATCGAGATATTGCGGGTAGGATTTGGGTTGGTTAATTGATTAATTGGTCATCGGGAAACAACCTCGCATTAATATAATCCGAGTACTTTGTTCCCTTTTATCACAACAATTGTTTATGCACGAGTTATGTCTATGTAACTCTTTCTAGTTGGAACTTTTGCATAAGTGTTTAGGGAAAACGGATCCTGGAATGGTCATTGCTTTTATAATCTTAAGAAACAAACCCATTTTGATTAAGTAATTAGTTTATAATTTAGTTCAAATCTAAAACAATCAACAACTCTTGATCTTTATTTTTATTTAGTAGATTAATTTTAGTTAATTCGCAAAATTGTTAGTTTACACACATTCCACAAACTCCCTGTGTTCGATACCCTCTTGCCACTATCCGTTAGTTGTAATTGGGAAATTTTACGTGTACCACGACAAGCACGTCACTTTCCCACGGGGAAGTTTGGAGTCAAGTCGGCCAACACCACGGTGGTGTTCGACTCCTGAAGCGGACCAAAGTCATATTGGTCATAAAGGCTTCCCGGTAAGATACTTACACTAGCTCCAAGGTCTAGGAGTGCCCGAGTTATTTTAAATTCTCCCACTTGAATGGGAATAATGGGCTCCCCCGGATCGTGCAACTTTTGTGGAAGTGCACCCGAAAGAATGGAACTAACATTTTCAGTTAAATCAAGTTTCTTTGGAAATTTGTTAGTCCTCTTTTGGGTGCATAAATCTTTCAAGTACTTGGCATAGAAGGGGACTTGCTTGATTGCATCTAAAAGTGGTAAATTAATTTTTACTTGTTTAAAAATTTCCCACAACTCTTCTTGGTTGCGGGCCCCTTTTCTTGACCACTTTTTTAGATGGCTCCAACAATGCTTCAGGATAAGGGATGGTATTACCCTCCATACCCTTTTCCTTAGCCTTAGGAGCTTGTTTGTTCTCAACGGGTTTTGATTTTTCAGAAAAGTTTTTACTTTGATTTTGACCCGTTTCCTCTTCTCTTTCACTCTCATCACTCACATCTTCCACCCCCCCCCCCCTTCAACAAATTGGGGAGATGGTGGCTCAATTTTATTATCAATGATTTTACCACTACGAAGAACGGTTACCTTATTAATGGGAACATTGCGGGTGTTCTTCGAATTCGAACCTTAATGTTGCGGGTTGATAGTGGTATCACTAGGAAGCTTCCCCGCGGTCCCTCTCCATTGAGCCATTTCTTCCGCCAATTGCCCCACTTGTTTAGCTAAGGCCTCGTGAGACTTATCTCTCACCTCATTCACCTTCTTCATTTCCTTGATGTCATTGTTGGAGTCCTTCATCATATTCATTAGTGCATCAAACTTTGAACTCAAAGAATCATCACCACCTTGTCCTCCCGAAGAGCTTCCTTGATTGTTATAATTCTTTGAATACCCACCTTGATTATATGAATTCTTTTGATAACCACCTTGATTGTAGTTGCCTTGGCGGTTTTGGTAGGACTCACCCCCTTGAGTGTTAGTTTGGAAATTTGGGTTCAATTGGTTTGAAGCATTACCATACCTAAGATTAGGATGGTTTCTTAACCCGGATGGTAAGTGTTGGAGTTCATGTCATATTTCTTGTCTCATCCATACACTTGATTTACCTCCGCGATGTCTTGAATAGAATTTTCCGGACACTCACTTGTCTTGTGTCCCATTTCATCACACACTTCACACACCACATATTGCACCACCGACAGATCCTTTTTCTTCATGCGGGCCAACTCTCGTTCCAATGTAGCAATTCGGTCTTTTGTATTAGCATCCAAATCGGGAAGAGATTTTGAGATGGGATGCTTAGTTCTCCTATCCGCGGATTCTTCGGCTTTAGAATTTGTACTCATCAATTCCAAAAAATCCCAATCCTCTTGTTCCGGGTTGGATAATAAAGTTCCATTGCTTGTGGACTTCAAGTATTTCCTTTCTTCCTTATTCAACCCATTTACAAAACTATTGACCAATTCCCACAACTCGATCTTGTGATGTGGGCATTTGCGAATCATCTCCTTAAAATGGGTGAAGGACTCATGAAGAAGTTCACCCGGTAGTTGTCGGAAACGAATTTCTAACCGGGCGTTATCCATTTTGGCACTAGGATAATACTCATCCAAAAATACTTGTTGCATCTCACCCCAATTATAAATACTATGTGAAGGCAAAGTGCGGAACCAATATTTTGCCTTGTCTTTGAGAGAAAAACGGAATAAACTCAACCGGACCTCATATTGGGAGAAGTTATGACCCCCCATAGTGCTACAAATTGCCGTGAACTTGGAGAGATGATCATACGGATCTTCAGTGGCCATCCCATGAAATTGAGGAAGTATGTTAATGTAGTTTGGTTTGCAATCGAATGATCTTCTCCCCGAGGTGGTGGAACAATAGGTGACTCGTTCTTGGAAACAACCGGTCTAAACCGACCATTCACCCCTAGCATCGGAGCTTGAGGCCTTCTTTATGGAGCATTGACCTCTTCATCCCTTGGTTGTCTTCTCTCATGAGGTCTTCTTTCCGCCCGACCCACATAATTGTCACCCCGGTTTCGGTTATTGTTGTGGTTCCGGTGTCCTCTTGGGTTTTGCCTTGATTGATGATGGTTAAAGACATGACTAATAGTACCCTTCATTACCAAAGTTTTGGTTCACACCTACATTGGAATGGTGATCACTTTGGTATTCTTCTTCATCTTCATGACCACCCTTACCATTGCCATAACCCCAACCCTCGTCTTCTTCGGAGTAATTCCTCTCCGAATATTCATCCTCCCCGAATGATAAGAATGCACACTCACCCGATCCGTTGATTGATAACCTGGAACACTAAATGGGTCATCATCGTTGATGTTTTCCCTGAACTCTTCAAGATTACCAATATGCTCATCATATCCGGATGCATTGTGTTGGTTCATCGGGTCAAATGCGGGATTGTCACGGTTTAGTACAGGAGGTTGTTGGTTGACATTTCGGTTGTTGAGGTTTTGGTTAGGAGCCGGTTGGTGAGGTGGGTGTTGTGGTGGTTTTTGGTTTCGGTTTAGATGTGGTGGAGTGGGTGGTCTTCAGCTTCCACCCAAACGGTTATTTGGGTTTTCCAGTTGGACGGTTCCAAAGGACAAGTTTTGATTTGAAAGTGGTGATTGGAGTGTAGGTGAGTTAGAAGGAATCGGCTCCTCTAACCGATGTTGTCGGTTTCTTCTTGCTACTCTCTTGATTTCCGGTTCAAACACTAAAGGAGATGTCCTCCCCGAATGTCTTGTACGCATGCACTACCTGTAAACCGCACAAATAACACAACCTGCGTAACAAGGAAAAATAGAGAATAAACCAAACAAACAATTAAACAGATTATCACAAAACCAGCTAATCACTAAACACTAAGCGCACTAGCTCCTCGGCAACGGTGCCATTTGATGAGCCGGTCGTCATGGTTCATACAAAACCTAAATAACCTAGGTAGATAGGATAAGTAGGGTATCAATCCAAGGAGCGTATGGTTAGTGGATGTTATTTAGTTGATTAAACGGTGTTACTTATGAAGATTGCTAGAAAACTTATGAATATTGTATTTGGTTCATTTAAGACTTTGGTTGAAAGGGGTTTTGATTAAATTAACAAAACTTGAAATTAAATTATAATAAAAATGATGTAGAACAATTTAGGTTGTAACAATTAATTAAAAACACCATACCTAGGGTTCAACAATGAAATCTAAGGTTATCACAAATGGGTCAAACAAATGTAGTGCAATTGGTGTTAACGGGGTGATTGTTAGTTTCATCGACATTTAACAATGGACTAAACTACACTTCATTACCTAGAACATACAACCCTATGTTTGTGTTAGAGCAAGAAACCATGTTCATGACATTAGAAATTGGCACAAGATCAATTAACTAAAATGACTCCAACATAAAATTAATCACAATCTAACATGATAGTTCAAACACACAATCACACAATTAAAAGTTTAAAGAAATACCCAAATGTGTAAACCCTAGAACTTCAATTGTTTACTTCTTAAGCATGATACAAAGAGACTAGCCACTCATGGTCATGGAGCTTGATTCTTCAATGATTGGGTCTTGAATCTTGAAATCTTGAATGATAGGATGATTTTGGTGTTCCTGAATTGAAGGAATTGATTAGGATTGATAGGATGGAGTGGTAGTGAAAAGGATACCCAATTATGAGCCTTCAAGGTGTTTAAAAGCCAAAAAATCGAAACTTCCGTTTTGATACGCATTAAAAACATTAAACCCAAGTTTGACTGCAGGTACTGTAGGCTACGCCACTTTTGGCGTCGCTTACGTGAGTGTCATAGCCTATGCCAAAAGTGGCGTAGGCAACGCCATGTCTGCTTTGGTTACGATATTTTGCTCTGTCCTATGGCATTTTGGTCCCCTTCTCCTACGCGAGTGCCGTAGGCTACGCCAAAAGTGCTGTAGGCGACGCCATCTTGTCCCGGACACCCATTTCAGCTTTTTCTTGCTTAGTTTATCACTCCTTGTGCTCCCGAGATGTTCCAAAAGCTCCAGATTTGCACCCTTTTTGTGTTAATACCTAAAAATCATAAGACACATCAAAGTAGTGCTATTCCATAACCATTTATGCATTAATCAATCAATTTAGCTTTGTTAATTCTCGAGTTTTTACCAACCTATCAGTACCCAAACTTCCGAAATCATCCAGTGGTTTTGACATGATTTGAGTGATTGTCGACTGGTTGATGAAATCTGCACACTTCCTAGCTATTAAGGAAACCGACAGTCTTGAGCGGTTGGCCCGTATTTATCTCAAGCAAGTAGTTGCTCGGCACGGGGTGACCGTTTCTATCATCTCTGACCGTGATTCTCATTTCGCTTCCCGTTTTTGGTAAACTTGCACAAAGCTTTGGGTACTCAGTTGGACATGAGTACGACTTATCATCCGCAAACCGATGGTCTGAGTGAGCGGACCATCCAAACGTTGGAGGATATGCTTCGGGCATGCGTTATCGATTGTGGTAAGAGTTGGGAGAGTCATATGCCGTTGGTGGAGTTCTCTTACAAAAATAGTTACCATTATAGCTTTAACACATCTTTGTTCGAGGCTCTTTACGGACGGAAATTTCGGTCTCCTCTTTGTTGGGCCGAAGTGGGTGAGAGCCAGCTCACTGGCCTAGAACTGGTGTACGAGACTTCAGAGAAGATCGTACAGAGTCGTAATCGTTTGGCGGCAGCTCAGGATCGTCAAAAGAGCTACGCCGATCATCGTCGCAAACCTTTGGAGTTCCATGTTGGGGATAGGGTACTTCTGAAAGTTTCTCCATGGAAGGGCGTCATACGCTTTGGAAAGCGTGGCAAGTTTAACCCTCGTTATGTTGGACCGTTTGCAATCGTGGAACGGATTGGACTGGTGGCATACAGACTTGACTTACAGACTTGACTTAGCTGGAGAATCTCTTATTGTTCCTCTTGAAGAGATCAAGGTTGATTATCGTCTTCGTATTGTGGAAGAACCGGTTGAAATTCTTGATTATAAGATTTGTAGCCTTCGTCGGAGTAAAATCTGCATCGTTAAGGTTTGTTGGAATTCAAATCGTGGACCAGATGTCACGTGGGAACGGGAGTATCAGATGAAAGCAAAGTATCCTCATGTTTTTCCTAAGTGCGCGCTTGCGTCTAGGCATGTTACCGCTGAAGCTGTGTGAATCTCGGGGCGAGATTCCTTTCAACGGGGGGATGATGTGGCAACCGGTAAATTTTTCTTTCTTTTCGTCTCTTTCCTTTTTGGCTTCGGACAATTTTCGGGACGAAAATGCTTTCAATAGGGGGATCAGTGACACCCAGCACATTCGGTTTAAAATTTTACAAACATATAAGTCTCCTTAGCAAAAAAAACATTTATTAACGTGCTTAACTGGGTCAGTTGAGTCGGGTTACATTATGTATTGTCCAGGGTTCAATGATTCGGAGGATCATTCAGGTTATTGTATGCACACACTAGTATTGAGTCCCGTCGTTGGTGAATTACATGAATTGAATTAAGTGTTATACATAGATTGGTCTACATATGTTATATAATGTGCAAATACGTGTTTTAACGGTGTAAACATGATTATACATGATTCTATATGATTAACATATGTTAGGATTGCATGCTCATGTGTTAGGATGTGTTAAAACGCGTTTAAACAACAAAACTGGAGAATCTGGAAAACCCAGAAACTGGTTCGACCTTAAGGGGGGTCGAACCAGGTTCCTGGGTCACTTAAAAGGGCCATTCGAACTCACTGATGTCCCACTCGACCCCTACAAGGGTCGAACCTGCAGTAACTATAAATACCATACTTTGCAAGTTTTCATCATTTCACAAATCCTAGTCGCCTCCAAACACTCTCTCTCAACCTTAAACACTGAGGAAGGAGTTTTTGATCTTGTTTTTCATAATCTAACCAATAAACATCCTCAATATCATAAACAAGAGAATATTTAAGGTGTGTTCTTGATCTAAAATCTATTTTAGGCATTTTTTATTCGTTTTTATTAAACCCCAAAGGTCCAGATCTGTTCTAAGATGGTTTTCATGATTAAAAACCTTTCTAATACCTTTTTAAACAAGACCCTATCATTAAACATGAATTTTCATACAAATTAACATGTGTTAATGATGTGTTATGTTGTGTTATGTGTTGTTTGATGATGGTATGCTGTTTAGATGTTATAAATGTGTTCTAGGACTGTTATTGATGATGGGTTTCGATTATCTTAGGTTATTAATTGTTGGATGATGATGTTTTGCCCATTTTGGAGATTTTTGATAGATTTAGGTTTTGATTCTTGTTGTTAATGTTAATGAAATGATTGGGGGTTTTCATACATATAATATACTGAGCATTTTGAGCTAATTATTGAATGATTTCATAAAGTTTCCAAATTGGGTAAAGTTTACATGCATTGATGTGACATTTCCATAATTTTTCTATTTTGGGTACCTCGTGAAACGGATTGATTTCGGGGAAAATTGGTAGGGTTTTGTGGGGATAGGTTAATGGGATTTGACTGCTGTGATTCGTGATGTTTTCGGACTGTTTCGATGTGATTTGGTGCATTTTAGAGAGTTTGCAGCTGCATGGGTCGAACCAGGGTCTCATTCGACCCATGTGGGGTCGAATGAAGAGTGTTTGGGGTCGAACCAAATTTGAACAGGGTGAACGAACTTCAGTTTGGTCGAACGAACATGGTTTAGGTCAAATTGACACGTGTTAGGTTCGAATAAACATGTGGTAAGGTCGAATGAACATGTGTTAGGTTGTATGAACTTGTGTATAGGTCGAACCAACCTCACGAGGGTCGAACCAAGTCTTCTTGGGGTCGAACCAACTTCATTTCTTGCTGATTCTACCTTATAGTTGCGTATGTGCGATTTTTGATGCAAACTAAGTGTTTTGTGCTTGAACCTTATGTGTAACCTATGTGTACTTGATTAGTTTATGTAATGGGTCACCAACAGGATGTCGGATCGATCTGGTGTGTCGGTCTAACAGTCAAACACGTTTTTGAACATACTTGGTCACGATCTAGACAATCGGGGACTAGATAACCTTAGGGTTATTAGTCAGAACACTTATACGAACTTTTATGATAGATTCCTGGTATTAGGAACTATCCTGATTTGTTGGTAACTCTTTTCTGTAAAAGATGCAACCTAAGGTGAGTTTCACAGCCCCACTTTTACTGGTTTTACTTTTGGGGGAGAAAACATGCTATAAACTATTGTTTTGGAACTTGTGTCATACTATGGGTTACTTTTAGGTTGCTATACGATCTTTGGAAGTCTCGGGGAAACCATGAATGTGCGGGGTTGCACAACGGAGGAAATGTGTATAGATCTATTGGGCGTGACCTGTCCCACTCGTCGGCTGGGAGCCAGGCGGGTGCATATTGTCTCGAACTATGCTAAACATCTTCGGGCGACTTAAACATCCAGGCTAAACATCTGCTAAACGCGTCTAGTAATGGTTTCCAATCGTAGTAGTAACAAAACTTACGCCTAGCTAGTGTACACTTGACATAGTATTGACAGGATTGAACTTGGTAACATTTCGGTAACATTTTGGTAACATTTTACGAAAACCTGTGAACTCACCAGCATTATATGTTGACATCTTTTTGGCATGATTTTCTCAGGTCGCTAAGGTAGCATCACATGGACTAGGCGCACGGGTCTTGCATGGCGTCTAGGGCAGTTAGTTCATGTTTTGAATAAATCATTTGAGACTACGTTGACATTTTGGGAATGTAACTTGATTTAGCTTCCGCTACTGTTTTGAGATATTAAAGAATTATGTTTTGTGTCTACGTTTCTTTCATATAGTTGTTGTTTATTGTGACCGTTGATTTGAATCCTGGCGTGTCACGCACCTCGCGGTAAAATCCCGCACGTGGAATTTGAGAGTGTGACACCTACCATCACCACCACCAACCACCGCCACTACTCACCATCGTCGCCCACCCACCATCTCGACCATCCACCTCCATCTTCCACAGTCGCCACCACCGTCATATATCACCACCCACCATCACCGCCACTGACCACCACGTACCACCGCCAGTCCGCCACTAACCACTGATTTTATTTCTTTGTCTTTTGCTACCTATCTGACAACACAAAGTAATTTTTTGTTTCATTTCCACATGGCAACCAAATAAGACATGGAATGTTAATGATCCATTTCATTACTTTGTTCATTCCATTAAGTCGTCCATTTCATTTCCTTATCCATTCCATTACCCATTGGGTTGTGGATTAATACACCACCTAGTTTAGGATTCATACACCCCTATCTAATTATTTATTAATCATGTTATAATCGTTACAACATAACCCATTTAAAATAATTTTGATTTTAACTTTTGTTATTTTTTATTTACAGTTTTTAATATACTTTTAAGTTTTATTTAAGTTTTGTTACTATTTAGTGTCCATTAAGTTGTAAAAATTATTTCAAAAATATAAAAAATCATACATAAATATTTTGAGTAAGCCAGCTCCATAATTTTTTGGTTAATTCCAATAAACAAAATTATGAGTTATTGATTATTAACACGTTTTATAATTTATTTATATTATAAACATCGTATTTTAGTTGTTAGAAAAATGGCTCAAAGTTTCTCTTTATATTTATTTTAGAATTATTGAATTTCTTTAAATGTGTCACTTGTAAAAGTAAAACTCATGATCTCTAAGTCTTTAAGTGATCTTAAAGGCCTTACCTCACCATTAGGCTAATAGTTTATGTTTATATGACTTCAATGTTCGAATAGCGATTTATGTTGCCACTTAAGATAAACGAGTTGCGCTTGCCCGCGCGTTGCGACAGGATCTTGATTATGAATGTTTTCGTATCATTATATGAGATGCAAAAATTCTTAACTTTATTCAAAACATCTTTCCTTTTTATTTTTATTTTATTTTTATCTTTTTTTGCATGGCCATAGCGAGACGATTTGAGGGGATGAACAAATCTATTAAAATTAAATCAAAATAAAAACAAAACAAGGTACCCGGACCGTAAACAAACTCACGGATTGTGGTCACGGGCCCTCTACCAGCACTACCAGCGACGATGTTACCGTATTGGTAGTGAGAGTTACGTTATTTTGAGATTAGTAGTATAAATAAATCATTAAAAAAAAATTTACGTGACACAAAAAAAATAATAATTAAAGAGACTTAAAATGACAATATAGATAGAGATAGGGATCACAAATAAAAATAAAAATATAGATGTTAAAGGAGTGATAAGACAGCCATAATGTTGTGGTCCCTACATGGCAGAGAAATAATTAAAAAAGGGAAAAAACTACTTTTCCTAAGTTGTTTATAGGTGGCAGCACGTAATGTGATGCGTTAGCCATATAACAATGTCCAATTACTTGATTTTATATCATCGAATGAAAACATTTTCTATTTGAGCCGACTTGTTTGTTTCCGAACACAGTTTTCTTTAGAAACGTAGGTAACTCACCTGCCGCGTGTTGTGGCGGCTTCCAAAGTTACTGTAAGTTTGTAACTTGAATTTATATCGTCGAGTGAAACATATCATAATTGACCCAAGTCGTTTTCGAATAAATAAAAACATAGACCAACTGAAAACGTAAAAAAAATAGCATGAAAATGTTAAGTTGAAGTGCTAGATGCACAAAATAAATAGGTGATGTTATGGTGTTGACCAGTTATAATTCAACATAATTAAGTTCATATAATAAATAAGATGAGAAAAAATTTAATAATTGACCAACTTATATGTAAATTTTTAATAAAATGGTTATACGACTTGTAAAAAACAAGTTAATACAACTTAGTGAAGTCAAACCAACGATCCCTTTGTTGTGTAAAATTGCTTTTAGTTAAACTACTTGACCAACTTATATGTAAATCTTAAAGGCCTTACCCATATCAAAGAGATATTTAAGGAGACAAGTGAAGATAGGCACGTAGCTGGTACCACTTATCTATTTTATATGTCCCGTAGTCAAATTTATTATCTCGTGACTTTGTATCGTCTATTGGAAAATTAATATTATTAATGCAGTTTTACAATGTCTGTTGGAAAATTAATATTATTAATGCAGTTTTACAATGTTATGAAGAAGCAACATTTTTTACGAATTAAAAAAAAAAAAATAATAATACTCCTGTATAAAAGGTGCCATTTTAGATTTTTAGGTTACCTTAACTTTTGAAAAATACATCATTTCACTTATGCGCAAAGGATATAAAGGGCTAGCGGTGCTCCAACGCACCCTGTTTTTTATGTAGTAGTGTAACTTTGTTTATTTTGTCTGAAAATTTTATACGTATTAAGTCCGTTCCCTCTGAATTAGATCCTATGACTTTCAGCCCTCTCTTTATTTTTGTTATTTTTGTTCAAGCTTCGTTGATTTCACTCTTTTCATTCTTACAAGACTTCATTTTCACTAATGACAACCTCTTACATCATCTCTAGTTATGCATTATAAATACAATCATGTTTACGATCCCATATTAGATTTTGAATATAATTACAAACCTACAATATAAGTTTTTTTTAAAAGCTTTGTTCTGCGGAAATCCTTGTACAATCCTAACCTAGCAGTCCCAAGTTCGAATCCCTACCCACACATTGGTGTCATCCTTGCCTAAGCTCAAACCGTCACGGGGAATATTTTTGTGGTGTGCATAGATCATACCTGTGACCTACCCGCCAGGATGGGAACCCTTAAGAGAAAACTCACCCTACCTCAAACCAGCTGAGCTGGAGATCATTGGCAACCTACAATATAAGTATATATAAGTGTGTGTGTGTGTGTATATGGAGGTTCAGGTACAAAATCATCTTTTTTGAGAAGGGTAAGAAGGTTTGTGAGAGTAACATGTGGTAGAGTTTTATATAAATAAAAGGGCAATAAAGTAATTATATAAATATCATTTGTTTCAAAAACTCAATCACATAATAAATATGAGAGATTTAAGGGATTGATTTCAAATCATTCCAAACACTACGGAAGCAAATTCTAAAACGAAAAACACAAACATTATTTGTATTTTATGTTTGTTTTAAACTCATGATAACTACCCGCTAAAATATGTTGTGTTTTATGTAATCGGCATATAGATCTTAGTGTATGGTGAAAATAAAACAAAACAAGATGATCTTGCTAAAAATAAAACACAGAAGGTTATATAATTTGTTGAATATAAAACACAAAATGATGATCTTGCTGAACATAAAACACACCATTATGATCTTGTTGAATTTAAAACACATGTCATATAAACTATCAGATTAAAATAAAACCCCGTAAACCCATAACCCTCCAATCGTAAACAATCAACAACAATATAACTGTACGACCCTTAATAGGTTAAACAACCTAAACTATAAAACACAAACAACATTGGTGTACAAGTATTGTATGTATCTGTTGGGTATTATACGTCGATAGGGGTGCTTAACGGGTCGGGTTTGCGGGTTGGCGGGTTCAACTTGACCCGAACCCGAAAATTATACATGAACCCGAACTTGAAAATTTTGACATACATATGAACCCGAACCCGACCCATTCAACCTGATTTTTTTTTATTTTTTCGCAAATTAATGTATTAGAATTAAAATTTTACTACAAAAAAACACAAACATATATTATACATTTATGTTTTATTTATAAAATCTAATACTAATATATATTTTATGTTATAAGTGTAGCATAAAATACCTAACCAATTTAATTTAGAACATAAAACATATTGTATAAAACAATATATAGTATAAATATGTTAAACGGGTCAACCGCCAACCCGCCCGGGTTGACCCGAACATGACCCGTTTAGCTAAATGGGTTCGCTGGTTCAACCCGAACCTGAGCCGAACCCATTTAGACAAAACCAGAACCCTCTAATTTCGTGTTAGATTCGGGTCGTATTTTCAAGTCGTGTCAGAAATTCACACCCCTATACATCGATAGTTCAATGGATAGCAAAATATTATGTTATGTCAAAAACTCCATAAAATGAGACAAGAAGGGGTGGTCCCAAAGTGGTAACTTTAGTTTTTGATAAAGTAGTTAACAGTTGGTATAGATAGGATTCATTAATTATAGATCTGAAGCCAAATATGGGTACAAACACAATAATAGAAACAAATAACAATATGTAGGAATGTTTTTTTTTTTTTTTTTTAACGGCAAATTTCTACTCCTTATGGGACTTGAACCCATGACCTTCCCTTTAGGTGTTCCTAGAAGCTTTGCTTCTACCATTGAGCCACCAACCTAATGGCATATGTAGGAATGTAGTAAACAATTATGGGTAGAGATAGATAAAACGTAAGAGAGATGGAAAGTCTCCTTAGATGAAAGGGGTGTTTAATATTTTTTTTTTTTGTGTTTTGATAATTATAGCATCAGAAGCCCTAATTTATTAATTAAATTATAACACAATTTACAATTTTGTCATCTATTTAATCTTAACCATTCAACAATATGATCTAAAGAACACACTTACTCTCACTCTTCTTACAAAACACACCCTTTGTACCATAACTCCACTATATATATATATATATATAGGATTTGGTTCAAATGAGAACCTTTCCCCAAATTGAGAACTGAGAGAACCATTCTGGGGCCACACATTTCTCTAAGGCAAAAATATATATATATATATATATATATATATTTTTTTTGCAAAAATCGCTGCTTTATATGTAAGAAATTTTTTTTTATTTTTTTTGTATTTTTTTTCAGTATACACATGTGTATAATTGCATTATACACATATGTATAATGCAATATACACATATGTATAACTGAAATATACACATATGTATAGCTGAAAAATGCTATATACACATATGTATAATTGCTATATACACATATGTATAATTGACATATACACATATGTATAAATGAAAAAAAAATTCAAAAAAAAATAAAATTTTTTTTTCCTTGCATAAAAATGTGCGATTAAAGCAAAAAAAAAAAAAAAAAAGCCTTTATATGAAATGTATGGCCCAGAATGGTTCTCTCAGTTCTCAAATAGGGGTTGGTTCTCTTAGGATCCCTACCCTATATATATATATATATATGAAAATGGTAAAATGATAACATGGTTGAGTTGGAAGAACAAGAAGAGTCACTTTATAACAACACACTTGATTTTATTCAAAAATGAATATGTGGTTTTAAATTAAAGCATAATAAATTATTGAATAAAAATATTAAAAGTCAACATTGGTGTGCTAGTTTTTTTTACACTACTGTACAACCATGGTAACAGAATTTTTTTTTAATTTTTTATGGCGGAATTACCCGCTTTTAAATCAGTGTGTAAACAAAATTTAAAATTCACATTTTATGTCGGAGTTCCCACAGTTCTTCAAACTCAACCTTGTTTTCGATAGAAACCTAATCATATATATATATATATAGGGTTAGGACCCTGTGAAACCCTTGTTATAGTGAAAACTCTGACTTCCCGAGCTTTTTTATATGAAAGTTTGTAATATACATGATTTTAAGCATTTTGGCTAAAAAAATAAAAAAAAAGCGCCGAGGACCTTTTAAAAAAAAAAAATAAATAAGTTTCTGCTAACACATTTTAAGCGAAACTAATATGTGTTAACAATGAGTTACCCGAATACTTATTTATTTTTCTTAAAGTGCTCGGCGCTTTTTTTTTTTTTTGCTAAAAAATGCTTAAAATCTTGTTTATTACATACCCTAAAACTTTCATAAAAAAAGCTCGGGAAGTTAGAGTTTTTTAGAGTTTTCACTATAACAAGAGTTTCAAACATAACCTTATACTATATATATAGGGTATGAATCCTAAGAGAACCAATCCCTGTTTGAGAACTCAGGAACCATTCTGGACCACACATTTGTTATAAAAGACAAAAAAAATGTTTTTTAATCGTACGTTTTTATGCAAGAAATTTTTTATTTTTTTTTATTTTTTTTCATTTATACATATGTGTATATAGCAATTATACATATGTGTATATTACATTTTCAATTATACATATGTGCATATTTCAATTATACATATGTGTATATTCCATTATACATATGTGTATATTGCAATTATACACATATGCATATTGAAAAAAAAAAGTTTTTTGTTGTATAAATAAACAACGATTAAAGCAAAAAAAAAGTGAATAGCTAGATCCATCCAAAAATTTCTTTTCTAAACTAAACCACTAAAGTTTCAAAGTTATTGCTAGATCCATCCATTTCTTAAACTCCGTTAAAAACTACGTCAAACTAGAGTTGTTTTTGTCATTGTCTTTATTAATTTTTTCTATTTCTTTACATGCCCACCCCCCCTTTTAACGTTCACAAAGAATCCTAACTTAGGTGACATGATAAATTATGGCTCCAGTTATCTAGACATCAACAGTTGTTATTTGGACATCCCCTCCACATCTTATGGAGGCCCCCATAGA
>JAUTDX010002407.1:0-46501 GCA_030844895.1 Ambrosia x helenae | reverse complement strand
AAGTTCAAACTCCCACAGAATCAGGCAGATGGATCAATGTTCCAATTCTTGATGCTCATGGACGACCTAAGACCATCAAGGCTTGGGTCCCCCTTTCCAACTAATCTTTAATATTTCGTACAGGGTGTTTCCATAGGCCTATAAGCAGTCTTTTGGATAGTTAATAGTGGAGCATTCGGTCCAAATGACATGTGACTAATCTCTCTTATTCAATATCAAAAATATAAATAGAGGATATGTTGCTTTTGTTGGAAAGAAAGGGGGGTATATAATGGAAAGAAAGGAGTAAGCCAAATGGGATCGTTAGTTTTGATCGAATTAATTATGTGAAGCAGATTGATCATAACTTATTTAGTGTACCCTCAGATTTGTGAAATGAAATTTTCAGTGAATTTTCAATGACATGTTTGTTTTATTCTGAAACCTGGATTCGTGATACCGGAGGAGTGGGTGATTATGTCAGATCCATAGGTAAACAACTTATATGTCTTGGATATGAGTCATTTTAATCACATAGTCTGCCCAGTTACAAGCTTTCTGTCTAAAGCCACCGAGAAGGAGTCCATTATGTGGCACAGACGCATGCGGCACATTCAACTAAGAAAAATGAACTAGTTAGTCAAAATGGTTTAGTGGATGGTTGTCTCAGTCAAACATTTTCATCTTAACGACGTCTGTGTCAGTTGCAAGAAGGGTAAGAAGAAGAAGAAGTCTCACCCAAGAAGAAGACCAAATCAGTTGCTACTCCACTCGAAAGATTACACATTGATTTGTTCGGTCTAGTGAAGAAGAGAGTTACTGTGGGGATTTATATTGTTTATTCATTACTAATGACTACACCAGATTCTCTTGGGTTGTATGTATTTTAACACAAAGAGACTTTTAAAATAATGCCATGTCATTATTCAAAACAACTTTAATATGTCAAAATGTAGTCTCCAAGCATGTATGTAAAGCATGAACCAACCAAGAACCTCACCATCTCCTTTTGTCCCTTGATTCCATGACAACATAAGACTAGCTACTTTATTAACAATCACATCCAAGTTTAACATGGGACTAAGAAATAAAGAGAGACTTAACACTAATTTAGTAAGATTCTCTTGATCAAAAGTTTAATATAAGATTTTCTACACTAAATGACAATCTCTTTTCTTTTCTCTTGACCCCATGCGACACCACCATCACCTTTCTTCCTCCCATGTATCCTATTTAAATTACACAACAAACCTCAATCATTAGTCCAAATCTATCCATAGATTAGTCACATCATGAAAGGATTAAATAAAAAAGGGGCTAAACATGTAGATGGTAATATTCCTTAATCACTACAACCCACAAGAGTTGGCCTTCCTTTTGTAAAAACCTATCTAAGCCTAAATCATATCACTAACCCATCACCTTTTGTTATATGTTGGGTCACATGCAAATCACATCATAGAAATCTAAAACCTTGATGTGATTAGTAACTAATATGAAAGGATTTCTTTAATCCATTGATCTATGGAAGATTACAACCCAAATTAACAAAAAAAATCTTGTCCCCCTTGACCCTTACAATTGTCGTTGCCCCTCCCCTCATATTTTGCTTTTTCTTTTGCTTTCTAGTCGCCTCAAATATCATGGTTAGTCATTCTTGTTGATGTGAACTAATGAATGGTCACATTGGATTGGTTTAGCATCAAATCTAAGACTAACATGATTATAGAAAGATTCTATTCATCACAAGGATTGATAACAGTTGACTTACTCAAACTAATCAACCCACATATTCAAGTAAACGTATTATAGTATATTAGTGAAAATAATGAGGAGGTCATGTAAAGTAAACCTCAAATATAACTATTCAAAGAATCATGACAAGATAAGTCACACCTTTTCCAAAATTTTATGACTAAACACTTTCATAAAGTCACTAATGGTTTATTGAGTTAAACAAACGTCTACTATAAGTTGGGTAAGCAACTTACGCGATAAACCATCGAATTTGGACCTAAGATGTCTTTTGTGCATAGGACACGTGTAGGTCGGATCTAGTGTTTCGGTTTACTTTGCTAGCTTTTGAATGGGTTGAAGGTGAGTTTCATGACCCTTTTTTACTGTTTTATATTTTGGGGAAAAGCATTTCATACATTAATTTTCCTAATACGATAGCATGAGAATGAAATTCTATTAGATCATTATGTTTGCATGAGACAAACGATTAAGGACTCATGGAGTCCTTGTATATAGTTCAATATGCGCAAGGAAAGTCCTGGTGTGATTTCAATACTATAGCCATTAGCTATGGAGTTAGCCATGGGAACACTTAAATAGATCTATTGGGTTTGATACCTCCACTTTTGGTTAGTCGCTCTAACCCGGATACATACGATAAAAGAGTGGTAGTTATTCCAGGAATGATGGTACATTGTCTTTAGTGTATAATGTGCGAGGCATAACACGACAAGGTTTGGTTATAGGCTCATGTTGACACATACATCATTGCCCTAGCTAGGAATTGATTTATTTTTGTTTTTAATAAACAAAAACTCATCACTCACGAATTCATTGACTATGCGTATGTCTTCTCGAAAATTACAAAGTGACCGTTACAAATGATTTACTAATTTCTCAAAAAATCCCAAGGAATACCTTAACTGTATTCTAAGGGAATGATTTACAGGCTTTTCCAAATTTCCAAGGGGCACTACTTTAAGGATTCCAACGGAACGAATTGTGATTTCTCTCAACAAGTTAAGAGATTTTTCAAGCGATTTGTGATATTTTTCTCAAACAAATACAAAATTTCCAAACGAATTTTCAAGAACTTACTATGATGTAATAAAACCTGTAAACTAACTAACTTTATGTTGACGAATTTTTATGCATGTTTTTCTGGTATGAGATTGTCGTGAATGGAACTTGGGATTCAAAGAATGCGTCACACAATACCACTTTTGCGGGGTTTTCATTTAAAATGTTAACTAACAAAAAGTTAGATGTAAAATCCTTGTATTTCAAAAACAATTAATTTCTTGAAAATGTAACATTTGAAAAGATGGTATCAAAACTTATGTTTTTATTTAGATGTTTGCTTGAATCTTGTGCTTGAAAACCTTTCGAGTTACATCCTATATTTCACCTTGGCAGGTGTGAGCCTTTGTCGCCACTAAAGACCACTTATTAGCGGCGATAGCTGAAGCCGCTAAAGCCCACCATCCTTGTAGGATTCTATACTTTGATATTGTCATATTACAGTGAATCCTATTGTAAATTTATAGAGAACTACATGAATAGCCCCTATGGTTTATAGAAAGTAACATCTTAGGATACTAACTTTATTTTTTAACATGTTAAGGGTTTATGGTTTCAGTTTTGTAACATGTTTAGGGTACTAAGACTAACTCCGTTAGTTTCTCTAGTTAAGTTTTGATAAAATGACTAAAATGTCTAAGAATAACTAGATGGGTCATTCTTGTAGTTACTCTATTTGATTTACAAAGATACATTGTTTGCAATTTATTGAAATTAAAATTATTTATTAATATTATTAAATTTAAAATTTTATTAATATACTAAATTAAATAATTATACTCTACAATTTAATATTTTTTTTATAAAACAATACTTTTATCCATAAAACCACCGCCGATAAGACTAATTTGTATCTACCATCTACCACCACGTTAACTCTCATCTCCACTGCCATTGTCGCCATGCGTTATTTATATTTGACAAGGTCAACTATATTTTTTAATATATAGAATTATCTATTAATATTATTAAAACATAGAAATTTTAAATTATAAAAATATACAAAATTAAATAATTATAATATATGCGTTTTAGTATATATTCTCTCTATCATATTTTCAAGTGTCGCCGTTATTGGTGGAGACGTTTCACTTCTTCTTTTTCCAGCACATAAAAATTATTTTGCTTTCCAATTGCTTAGTCGATAATAACACCTATAAATTTCGATATCATTCCATGTGAACCAATTGCTTAGTCGATAATACACCTATAATACACCTATAAATTTCCAATTGCACATTCAAAATGATACATCCTTCTTCTTGACAAAAAGCACTAGAGCTCCCCAGGGTGAAGAGCTAGGTCGGATGAATCCCTTGTCGAGTAACTCTTGCAGCTGGCTGGATAATTCTTGCATCTCTAACAGAAAAAAACAATAAGGCGAATGAGCTACGGGAGCGGCTCCGGGAATGAGATCAATATGAAACTTAACTTGCCTCGGGGTTGGCAATACTGGTAGTTCTTTCGGAAAGACTTCTGGAAAATCTCGCACTACTGGGATGTCTTCGATTCTTCTTTCCTCTGGTTTCTTCTCAACACATGCGCTAGGAATGCAAAATGACCTTTCCGCAAACACTTCTGAGTATTCATGCAAGATATGAGTCGCAATGGGGCCTTCCTGCACTCCCCCTGTATGGACAGAACCTCTCCGTTGGGCAGTGAACTCAAACTACCTTCTCGAAGCAAATAATCTCGACGCGGTTCTTTGATAACCAATCCATGCCAACAACAACGTCAATACTACCAGGGTCAATCGGCAAACGATCGATACAGACCTGGTGAACTCCCAACTTCAACGCGCAATTCTTAACTACCTCTTCGGACTTAATTGTCTTACCATTGGCCAATTATATTGAGTAGTGTGTCTGCAACTTATTTGAGTCTAATCCGAGATTCGCTTAAAGTAGGTCGACACAAAACTTAGATCGACACCTGTATCAAAAAGTACAGAAGCAGTATGATTCTTAACAATGAATGTACCCGTGATGATGCTGGGATCCTCGCGCGCATCATCTGCACCCATGACAAAATCCTTGCCACGAGCTTGACCCTTCAGTTTGGGCAGTCCTTCTTGAAATGGTCGGTAGATCCACACTCGAAACATCCCGTTTTACCATCAAGATTCTCAACAACTTTAGCCAGGCACTACACTGTGGGATGACCCATCCGCTTGCATTTCTCGCACTTGATACTGTCACACGTCCCCACATCATGATACTTGCAGTTGTTTGTTAGGATTTGAGTTTGATTTGTTATGAAGTTTAAGTAATGAAACAGTAATGAATGAACAATAATAATGAAAGTTCTTTGGAAATATAAACTCTAAATCAAAACAAATGGAACAATTGTTTTCAACAAGTACTTTTCATTAGTCATCATAGATTCTAAGTACAAGTATACAATTCTCCCCCTCAGCCTGATCAGTCATAGTGTTTGTTTGTGCAAGAGAATGTTTGGAGTGATGAATAGAACAGTACAGGCACTGTTCTATTTATAGACAAATGAAAGCTCTGATGACCTAAGGCTGACATCACCTAAGACAGTAACAGCTAACTATAATAACAACATAAAACATCTGCTAATACAAACACTGTTACATTAACTAAACCTTTGATGACTAAACAGCTGATGGGTAACACTCGGTTGGCTTGAATCATCTGTTGAAGCCTAAGTGCTGTAGCTCCAACAGACCTTGTGTCTTCATCAGCACTTGTATGCAAACTACTATTTTATTGATGATCAGATGTTTAGTATGTTTTGGCTTTTCACTTCATCTGTTATTCAGCAGACCCAACATTGTTGCAGAGTGGGTAGGGCCCGTTGTATGGCTTGCGAGGTTCAATAGAGGCGGCAATGAAGGCTTTGACGGTTTCAGGCTTCTTGTTGGTCTGATCCTCTGCTCTCTTTCCTCTTTTGAAGCTAGACCACTTACACTTGTTTCTAGAATTTTAACCCTTTTCTAATTCCTTCTGTGTCAGTGAACCCGTGCGTACCGCATCATCGGTAAGGCTGTGGGCTAGGGTGACAACATGCTGGATGGAAGCTGGAGCAGCAGTGGTGACCATGCTTCGGATCTTAGGAGAGAGACCCGAGATGTACCTCTCTACCCTCTTGTACTCGGGAGTAACCATGTGTGGAACCAATCAAGAAAGCTCATGAAATCGGGTCGTATAGGCAGTGATATCCACCTCGTTGATGGACAGATTCCATAACTCTGTTTCCAATTTCTTAAGCTCACTTCACGGGCAATACTTGTCCATCAGCATCAACTTCAACTCAGCCCAAGAAAGATTGTAGGCGGCATCATGACCCAAGGTCTGTACTTGCAAATTCCACCACGTCAACGCCTAGTCCTGGAAGGTACAAGTGACATATTTAATCTTCTGGTCGTCTGAGCAACCGCTGAAATCAAGCACTAACTCGGTTTTTCTCGATCCAACGGACCATTACAATTGCTCCGTCTGAACCACAGAAGCTCCAGGGCTTACATGCCATGAATGTTTTGTAGGAACACCCACGCACGATATTCTCTACCTCTGCGGTGTCAGAAAGATGGGATTATCAACGCGAGGATTGATACAAGATCAAGACTAGGAAGGAATAGGCAAAAGCTTTACCAGTCTTGGGATCCTGGGTTCTGCGTCGGCCTGCTGCGCCCGAACCGCCACTGGAATTGGCGCGTTCGCTTCATGTTTCGCGATAGCCTGTGCAATTACCCTGGCTAGGTCTGCTAAGGTGGTTGGAAAAGCTTCTTCCTCAGAAGTCGATCGAGTAGTTCTTTTGGGGGGGGGGGCAGGTTCTTCTAATACATGAGATTAAAAGAATCAGACATATATCACTATATATTATTGTCAACATATGCATCAACCAAACAACTATACAATCTAGACAACGACAAACAAGATCACAAAGGCACAACACAACACGACAACAACAATATAGGAAATCAAACATCACACTTTTCATATAAAGTTTTACATACTTGATACGAATTTTGTCTCTGCATACAAAAATAAATCGGCATACTACCTCACATGTTTTAAACCACTACATAAAAGTACAACACATGATATCCTACGGGGATGGGGGTTGGAAAGCAGCAGAAAAGGCTCCAACAGCTAAAGTAATCCTCGCCTCAAGATCATCAACTCTAGCCTCAAGTTCTGAAACATGCTCCTCGGTTGCGGCACATCCCTGATCCGCCTCGTACACATGTGTACCCAACTCCGTCAATCGATAGAGAATAGGATCCTGGTCTTACCTGTAAGATACAGGTCATCCTCGATCTCCTGGACCCTCCCATGTAACACCCCTAGCTGTGTGTCATGAAAGCCAATCATGTCCCGCACAGTATAGTGAGCGTGACGTACGGGGTTCGGCTCGAAGCCAGTGGGTAGTGGAGTGTCAGAGGGTGGCTGGGATGGACCACCAGTCTCGAAGGTAGAGGGAGCCTCGACATCAGAATCCTCATCGGACAGGTCGAGGATAGCTTGATATTTTCGAGCCGCCATTTCGATGTCTGTGTTTTAAGGATGCAAGTTTCGCTCACACGCGAGTGGACACGTCATTGTGAGGCGAGTATTAGTTTCTCTTGTCTCTCTCTTTCCATTTCTGCACTTAAAATTTATGCAAAAATTTTAAGTGTGGGGTGGGCCATTATTGCTGCTTATTTAATTATATCTAGTGGGTCATTTTTCGTTGTTCGGGCATTATTCGGTACCCTCTCAGTCGCTTGATACCCGTAGCATCATTCACAGTCATCTCTGGTAGATTAGAATAGTCTATTAGACTAGCCCGAGTGATTGCTATTACGCATTCATGCCGAACGGTTCACATTAAAGGACAGTCGAAATAAGATAAATTCAACAAAAACCCGACAAATCAATTTAGATTATTAAAATAAAGTAGAAAAATAGGTTGCATGGCAAGTGAAAAATACCATAAAATTGTGCTTAAAATCAATACTTTTGCCTACCTTTTGTCCGTGTGAGATTCTTGAGCCTTTTTACGAGTACCACAGTTACATATACATATCTTGTATTGCTCGTTTCGTTTCTTGAGAGATTTCCGACCTTAGTCTGACTCGGTTAGAACTTGTGTGTTTATACATATTATTGTTTTAAAACCGGTAATTAAATAAAAATGACAGAGGCAATTAGGTTTCTCCCGAAAAATAAATCCTTCCCTTAGAAAACCACTTTGAGCCTTAGCCTTTCATTTCTTCACCCAATAAAAATGAGTCCCGATCATGCGTCACCAAAGCAGCTTCAAGACGATGTCATCAACGAGGGCTCAGAACTGCAAGTTCAAAGAAAGGCGACACCGTTGACAAAGGAAGGAATAACACAAGACGGGGCCAAGAGGGAGATCTACTAAAAAAGTAATAATATGTAGGAGGGAGCCAAAATAAACAGAAAGCCAGAAACGAAGAGAGAAACCCATAAAGAGAACCCAAGAAAAACAAAAGTTCTTCAAAGTTAAAAATTGGTCTTTGACCGGTGAGACCCTAAAGAACTAGAAATCAGCTCTCTCCCTCTTTTCTACTTTTAGCTCTCTCTCTACTCTCTCTCTCTCTCTCTCTCTGTGATCTCTCATTTCTCTCTTGCCCCCCTCGCTTTCTCAAGCTGCATCCGCCGGAAGAACACTTGCTTCACTTTCTCTACTTTGCTCAGCCAAGTCTGCCTCCAGAACTGATACAAATTATTTTCATAAAGACAGCAGACGAAAGAAAATTATGGCGAAAGATGGAACAAAATCCACCCTTTTGTGGACAGTCAAAAAGTGCTGCAAAAAGACGATCAAAACTGTATGACAGATGCCTCTAGTGTGGAAAATGGTCACATCAATGCAAGTGCATCAAGAATTCGACTCGCTCACAGTTCGAATATACGATGTTGATCCAAGAAGGCGCCATTCGATACAAAGCCAAGCGCAAAGTCAGAAAAGGAAGCAACATCGACTACACTATGAGGTGCGAAATAGCAATGATGAAAGAAAAAAGGAATCAACACCAGACTTCTCTCTCTGAAATTGCCGTTGAAAACGTTGTGCGCCGCTACCACCTCCTCCACGTCTTGCAGCTTCTTCATCATCTCAGCCGTGACGATCTCTGGCGACTCGGTGACTCATTCCCTTTTGTAGATATAGTTAATAAAATGGGTTCTTCTTTGCACCCCTACATTACAACCCGAATAAAAGTCCTCTTGATTTATCTTAGTTATTTGGTTTAAAGACGAGGACTTGATTTGCGTACAAGCCTATGAATCGAGTCGACTTAGGTACGGACCTGAGTGTTCACCCCCAAAACTCACCCAAATAATAAAACCCAAGTGATAAGTGAATATTGAGAGCAAGTATAGGTTTTGGCACAATCGAGGGGTTAAGTAGGCGTGTCATGCAGTTTTATTTTTTTCATAAAATAAATGAATGGATAGAGAGTTTGTTATTTACGGTCGACCTTAAGTGTACTTGTGTTTGATGTATATCGTAATTAACATATAAAACATGCATAAATAGACCCATAATAGGTTAGAATTAGACTTAAAATATTAATTTTAGGTACTTACTTCGTTCCTATTTGCGTTTATGAGGAAACTGGAGCTCCAAGCCGGAAACAAAAGATTTTTCAGGCAAAAACAGGCAAAATCTAGAGATTCTTGAGGATACAGGACTTACAGCATGTTCTCTGTATGTTTGAAGACCCTTCCGGGACTCAAACAGGGATAAAAACGGCCCGACACCGATTCAGCACGCCCACGCACACTTGCATGGAGGCCCTGCACACTAGAAGACAAAGCAGCAAGCTTGGGGAACAAGAAATCCAAGGAAAGATATCATGCACGCCCGTGCCACTATACTTGGCACACCCGTGCTCAGACAAGAAGGACAAACAAGACAGAATTGCATGCAATAGAACGTACGAGACGATGGAGCACGCCCATGCCACCCTTGGCACCCCCGTGCTTGCCCTAGAAAGTCTATATACAGAAAGCTAACCCCCCATCATTTGAGACATCCCATATCACTTCATTCCTTGGTCTAAGGTCGACTTCTAGGAGTCTTGCAGAGCTCTTGGGGTCTTGTGGGAGGCTTTAGGGCCCTCCTAACACACCCAAAAAGGCTAGGCTTCGTCCTACCTTGATCATCAAGGCCAAGCATGGGATCGTTGAGTAGTTCATATGCAATAAACATCGAGGGTCATGAGGTTGCTAGATGCATAGCAATAGAAGATGGAGAGCTTGTATATGAGCAGCCATATTCTTGTGTTGATCGTTCGATATGGTTGTGTTATCTTCTTTTAATCGTTGTTTTTTTATCTTGTGACAAGTTTCAAATGATGATTAACTTAATAAAGCTAAAATCAACTCTAACTTAATAAACTAAGTAAAGGTTTAATCAACTCTAACTTAGGATTATGTTCCACCTTTATCAAGGATTTCATCGAGCTTGGGAGGTTATGGGTTGGGTTAATTAAGTTATCAATCATCAAACCAACTTTATATTTAATTGATCACTAAATATTAAAGTGTCACTTAATATAAATAAAACAAGAATTATATTTCTAGGTCTTGCTAGTACAAAACCATTAACCACTGGGGATACTTGACTTTTGAGCAGACTATAAGAGAGATCCTTCGGTCTTCATGATCGATAACCTACTTAGGGGATACTCTGTCGGTGAGGATGGCTTTAAGGGAGATCCTTCGGTAAGGAAAGCGAGAGCTAAGGGAGGTGTACGGTGTTCCTGGTCAGAAGTGAAGCCTCCTTTACAAGAAGAAGACTAGCCAGAGGATCAGAGACTTGACATTGGTTAGGGAAGCCCGCTATATGTGAGGCTCAGACGGAGTACCTTCATGTGGACGTGCATTGGGAGGTTTTGCATTCTACTCAGTAGTGGCTTTGTTTCTCTATCAAAGAACCAACACTTCAAGATCCGTCTTTTCCTCCTCACAAATAATTAATCTTAACTATTAATTGTAATAATAAATTTAACTACTTATACCGAGGGCCCCGAGATGTGCATATTTGATAACTCTACTATTTTATCTTTTTCTTTTATCAAACCCAAAACCTTTTTAAAACCATTTTTTATTAAAGAACCCGTCCGTTTTATTTTTCTTTTAAAAAACCCGATCAGTAATTGATGAAAGTTGAAGTAGGGGAAAGTGTGAACTCTAGAATACGATACTCGATACTTACCCTAGGAGGCTATACTATACACGTTAGGTTCTCTGCCTATGTGTTGGTTTTAGTTTCTAAAGTAACTATCGTTTACTTTATAAATTTAGAACTTGGTAAAACCGGTTTAGTAAAAGTTAGTCGTTTTCCCCAAAACCAATGTTTTGGATTTAAAACATCAAGTTTTTGGCACCGGGGAAATGATACCTTCTAAATTACTAAAACCATATGCATCAATAGCGCGTAGGGATATGTGTTATATTTCTTTTCTTTGGAAAACATTTCGAAATCAATTTTGTTTAGATTATAGTTTGACTCAAAAGAATCTCAGTTCGCTATAACCTCGTGCTCTGATACCAATCTATCACACCTTGCCAAGGCGGAAACACGGGATGCGACTTCAAATGATTTCCAAGCGCTAAGGTCACACGAGCATTAATTAAATTAAAATAAGAACTTCCATTAGACACCTAAATTTCACAAACATAACGTTAATTGTCTTAAAATAAAAACCATTGTATGAAAATGTTTGAATTAAAACGACACAACAACAGTTCAAAAGGTAGTATCCCATAATGCTCGCACGCGACCCTCCCAAGTTCCATGCTCCATGCTAATTTCCTGAAAAACATGCATGTAAAAATATATGTCAACATAAGTTGGTGAGTTCACGGGTTTGTATATGATGGACATGTAATCCAAAACCGACTAAATTACTGCATAACTAGGGCACTAATTAATATGTGATCTGACATGATCCCATAACCAAACCTTAACATGTTGTGCCTCGCCCATTGTACACTAAAGACAATGAAATAATGTGAAATACTAGCACTCTTTGATATCTGTTATCCGGTCAGAGAGACTGACCAAAAGTGGGGTGTCAACGCAATAGATCTATTCCGGTGTTTCATGGCTAAGTCCATAGCTAATGGTTATGGTGTGATGTATCACACGAGGGCTTATTGGATCCTAAACCTTAATGTCTCATGTTCACATAATAGTCATAATTGTAACCGAAAACTGTACGCATGTTTTTCCCCCGGGAAATGTAAAACAGTGAAAAGGGGCCGTGAAAAACTCACCTGATGTCTGAATGCTAGACTGGACTGAATCTGACGTGGAAATGTCTGGTCTAGGATGCCCTGAATTCAATTTAAAGGCAACTTAAATCTATGTTTTGTCCTATCTATCATGTATTTGTTCACCCGACTTGAACACCTATGGACTGTGCGTTTCTTTACCACAATCCATATCTGTCACACACTGTATGTGTGGGAAATGTTCGTTTTTGTCGTTATTGTGACTATGATTAATCTTTATGGTAAAAATAATTGCCTTGACTTACTTAATGTTACCATGTGACACTTAAGTCTCAGTTATGTATACCTAAAGTGAGACGTGAACATACATTTCGATGGTTTTGTCTAAAAATCACATGTTTTATGGATTTTGCCTTGGTAACGTACATATTTTAGTGTTTAACCAAGTTTCCACAAGAATTCTTATGTTAAGCTTATTAACACATGTTTTTAGTGACATTAACACATGTTTATAAAGCTATCAATGGTGTATGTTATAAAATTAGGTGTAATTTCCTTAGCTTGGGTTGGGTGTTGACCCCATACATACACGCATACACTTTGGTGTATGTGTGTGTACGTGTATGTCCGTGTATTTGTACTAGGGTGTATGGATTCATGTACGTATGTGTGTATACATAAGCTAAAACATTGAACTTTTAACACAAAATCGAGTGTTTTAGTTGGTTTTATCTAACATACATGATGTAGGGTGTTTTATTCAAGTGTGTGATGTTCGGGTGTACCATACATGTGATAGAAATATTGTGAAAAGAGCAAAATGTTTTCGGTTGGTGTACCTTGTGTGTAGCCGAGAGAAACAAAGAAAAACAAGATAGTTCTCCCACAATGTGACTCCTAGGTGTTTGATTGGTGACTTGTGGCTCCCAAATGTTGATGATTTTTGATCGGCTAAGGTCCCTTGAGCTGATTTGTTCTCGGCTGATGGGTGTACAAAAGAAAAGAATGCTTTCCAAGTGTTAGTGAGTTTGATAGATGTTATGGTGTGATTCTTTTGATCCCTTGTCCTCTATTTATAGCCGAGAGAGACGGGGAAGTGCCACGGTTGATTGGTTTACAAATGTGGTAAGTCAACACCTTGCTTTCATGGAGTGAAAAGGCTAGCATCCTTCAATGTGAAACTAGTTGACCTTGGTGCCTTGTTTGTTAATGCTCAGGTGTGTTCGGCCGCTATATCATGGGGAAAGGGCAAGGAAGTTTTGGCAACTCAACAATGCTTGGATGATCATGTCTTTTATGTTGTTACCATGTTGGTATAACGGCGTAGGTTTTAGAAATGGGTGGATAAGAATAGTGAGGTGGTGGTGTGTGTATGTGTGCCGTGTGTGTGTGTAAGATAAATGAGAGTTGCTTGTACCAAGGGTTACACACATATGTATCTGGCCAACTTTCGAAATTGAAATGAGGATATTAGGGTAGTCAATCAAGCATGGGGATAAGTAATAGGTTTTCTAGAGTTCTAAAATGGTGTAATGGATGTTTTGAAAGCTTATTTGGGTCTTGGGCACGTGGGTCTATATATATATGTGTGTGTGTGTGTGTGTGTGTGTAGTAGATAAGACATTAAATCAAGAGACTTATGTATGTGTGTGATTGTGAATACGTACATAGAGATATACATGTGTGGGGATGGACTTTTGTTGATACAAACATTCATACGCATACATATATACGTAGGCAAATAGTTTTGAGATTTTGTTTAATATTTACCTATCTATGTGTGTTAATATGTGTATAGTTATTGCATAATGTCTATGTACACATGTTAATTGACATTCTAACATGTTTGTGATCGTAGGGATATATATATATATATATATATACTATATTAATAAGCATATAGGAAGGGCAGGAATGGTCATTTGCCACCGTACAAGCCTTAAAAGCATATTGTACAATGGTTCAAAGCATAAAGTTCTTAAAGTTTTAAAGGGTCCAAGTTGTAATGCATTATGTACAAGTCTATGAAAAAAGACACGGATACACATCAGAGATTAGGGTTTCATCTTATTCTCCTCTTCTCCGCCCCCATCATGCTCTCTCCTTCTCCAAGAACACTAGAGTGATCTAGGGTTTCAACTTTCAAGATCTGCATCGTCATCATCATCAATATGCTATATTCTTCCTTCTGATTTCATAGCTGGTAGTCATTTCTTAGTTTGAACTTTCTGGATCTATGGTTTCATGTTGAACACCAGCGATCTTTGGATCTAGGGTTTCAATCTTCTGATTTCATTGGTTGATCTTCGACCACACTTGTAAGTTTTACTATCTTCGACCATAAATATGTCATGGAATTAGTTGAGTTTTTTTATGTTCGTGGATATATTCTTAAAGCAGAATTCATTCAATTTGATGGACACAGAGAGGGATTATTATCCCCGTGTAAACTGTATTCTGGGCTATTTGTTTCTCCACAATGCTCCAAGGTACATTGCTTTTAGTTTTTTATTTATTTATAAATTTGTATATGCTCTATTCTTCATTATTTGTTGTAGGTGATTGTTAATTAGACAAAGGAAGACCTTAATATTCTTTTCAATACCCCTATCAGGTATGGCTGCTCTTGTTTTGTTTTGTTTCTTTGATTGTTTCTGTTTTTTTTTTTATATTTCGAGGAGTGAAGTTCACCTGGGTAAGTTTCTCCTGCACATATAGAAGTATGCTGGTAGCGTAGACCATGATGATGAGCAGGCAAGTTTTGATGTACGGATGCGTCAACTGATACATAAAAAGAAAGTGGATATTGGGGACATGTCGTTTAAGCAAAAAAGATCACAGAGGTAGTTTAAACCCATTTAAGCAGAAGTTATTATTTTAAATAAATGTATTACAAAAATAAGATGTTTCTGAATTCAAATCATGATTAATATTATTCTTTACTGATTTGTATAATTCTTTGAATTTAAAGGTTTTTGACTGCCTAATTAAGCTGCTTTTGGAAGATACCGGTACATTGGACTATAATGGTCTCATCTTCTTGGTATTGACCTTAAATCTTGGCATGTGACTTTCTCAGTTTAAATGTCATCCTTATGACTAATATATAGTTGGAATCTATGTTGTCAAAAGCCCACTAGGTTCGCACCTGGGCATAAAGGTGCAGCGCAGCGAGGGTGAAGCGCCTGGTGGTGACCAAGGCGACAAATTGCGACTTTTTTTGTAAAAAAGCAAGTCAGATGCTTGCCTAGGGCTGGGCGCAAGCACAAAAGAGGCAAGTGTTTTTGAATATTAAGCTCTAAGAGAAGAACATAAGTCACAAACCTTTTATTCTGCAAAAAAAAAAAAAAAAAAAAAAAGCCTTCGGGTAAGACAAAAAAAAAATTAGCCTATTTGTTGTTAAAAAAGACACCAGCACTACTTAATCCCAAGTAACACCAGACCTGACAATATTTATGTGTTGTATTTAGGTGTCAGGTATCGGGTGTCATCCTATGTATCACTTATGTAATTTTTCAGATTATATCGGAAGGGCAGAGGGTTGATGATGTTATCTATTCAATTATTGATGCATTGTCTTTTTAGCTAAAACTTTTAATTTGACCTATTTAGAAATGAGATAAAACACCTGCTTCGGTTGAGTACATGTTATTGATAATGTGTTTTAGTGAGAATTGATACTTTGTTGTTTAACCATGTATAATTGCTAAAGTAGTTTATTTTTCTTGGTGGGGTCTGTTTGTTGTTTATGTGTAGGAAGACAAACAAGGATCACTGATCCATGATGAGTTTCTACTTGTATGTTTTTAATTTGTTTAACAAATCATTTAACTATTTACCTTATTGGTTTGTTGTAATCAATAGACTTTCTGATTTGTGTTATTACTTATTAGATGATTAGATCTATGTAGATTTGATTTAAAAATGTTTAACAAATTATACGATGAATTAGATTAGCCCCGCTTACGGCTGTGCGCATATAATGTATATATGTGTGGCCCTGGGGGGCAAAAGTAAAGTTGCACTAATTTTAACGTTATTTTATTAATTTTGTGAAAATAACGTTAAAAACGATGGATGGTTAATCATGCATCTTGTGGTGGCGTTGATAGCCAAAAGACAAGGGGTTACATGCACCAATCGGGCGTGTCCCGATTGCTAAGTGTTATGTGCCTTATGTCCAAGGCTTTATACAAAACCACTATTGAGCCGGGGGTCTCACTGGAAGCAGCCTCTCTATTCCCACAGGGTAGAGGTAAGGCTGTCTACATCTTACCCTCCTCAGACCCTACTTTAGCTTTGCTATTGGTGGGATTAACTGAGTATGATGATGATGATGATGACGATGAATTAGATGATTAGATCTATGTAGATTTGATGTAATAATGTTGATTTCTGTTATGAAAAAGATGTCAAAATGATAAATTATATTCGGTTTCTAATACGTAACTTTCTGTTATTTTTCCAGCCAAGCTAGGGTTTAGGTCACAATCCGGCGAGATCTTCGGCCATGCGCAGGTCAAGCATAATGTTTCATATCTTTGCAAATTTTATATAGATGACCGATTCTCAAGTAGTCCGTCCTAGATACAAGTGAAACACAAGTTAGTTCCTGTATTCCATTTTTTTAATGAGTAGTTGTCTTCACTGGTGTGTTGTATGAGACTCTCATTTTAAGTGAAAAACAAATTAAATATGTGTATTCTGTTTATCTTGAGTCAAAGTCAAACATGGAAAAAATTAAATGTTGACAATGAAATTTGGTGCAAGACACTCAAAATCGGTAAAAAAAAATTGGAAACATACAATGGAAAACTGGAATTTTTTGTGTGCTAATGATAGTTTTCCAGTGGTATAAAGTGGGCTGTAAGATTTCTCATAAGCATGAGTAGTGGTATTATTTTGGTGGGTTTTTATAGTTGCGTGGTGATAGTTATATGCCGCATATTGGTGGTGGTTTCCGTATCACCATGAACCTTGTCTAACTGCTAACATGGTGGTTGCTTGGTGATAGTTATATGTCGCATACTGATCGTTTCTATAGGTCACTCATATATGCTTACAAACACCATCATTTTCTTCCGGTCATTCACATATCCTAATAAGCGGAGGTTGGGATCTTTAAGGTAATAGATCACTCACTTTTTTTTCGATTCTCTACATATTTTGATCCATAATGGTACACACACTTGTTATGTCGTTTAATTTGATTTAAGGTTTGTGTGATTTGCTCACATTTTATTATTATTATTATTATTATTATTATTATTATTATTATTATTATTATATTATATAGACAAGATTTGAATTGACAACTTTGCCCCTTAGTTAACTGAGATTGACTAACGGAGTTAGGCACGTGGACGAAACCAGCAAAAATTTGAAAACTTTTGAATTCAGATGAGAAAAAATAAACTTTTGGATGAAACTAGCAAAAATGACCAAATCTCAGGGACGAAAATGACATTTAACTCATCTTTTCCCTATTCAATCTTTGATTAAAAATGTGTAGATCAAAGCGAGTGACATTAATGTAAACAGACTTGAGATCAAATTTTGGTATCGATTAAAACAAAAAGACACATGGAAAGGGCATATGCTAGAATCAATGTAATGGTTCGTTAAACAAAGTCGTGCTTCCAGACAGTAACATACACGATTCCTACTCTACAAAACAGAGTGATTTCCCAATCTTTTTCAAATGCAATCACATTCTTATGATGTGACTCATTACCCACATTATACATTTTGAGTCAGAACGTTACTTTATACTAGAAGGTTCAAATCGTCATCAATGATGCGCAAAAAAGAATCCATCACTGTAATTTGCAACTATAATTCTATTTATTGGGTGTTTTGTCCACCACATAATACACCAAAACATCATCTTTTGTACTCTTAAACACAATTTATGATATAAATAAAAGCTAAATTGTTTATTACTAAAATTTTGACATATTAGACGACAGTCCATGTAATTTAGAAACATTGAAACCAAACCGTATTTGAAGCTAATATCGAGAATTTAAAAAAAATGGTACAACTCTAAAGATAGAGATGGATGACATCATTAATCTCTATGATCTTGAAGGGAAGACCAAATATAAAATCAATTGTCTTAATTTTACATCAAATGTCACACAGTCGAAATTGTTGACCCTAAACCGATAATTGAGCAACTAAGATTTCTCAATCATTAGATAAACAATAACCAACTTTTGTACAAACATTGACACTTCCTTAAATTAAACATAGTAAAAGTAGTATCTTTTGTTACCATTCACTTTTGTATTATGTTCAAATCAAATTCCCCCTACCGTAGACATAATGTACATGGCAAAAAGGTCTACCGTGAGCATAAGTTACAAATTCAAACACGAGCATGAAGGTTCCGGCACAACAAAAACAAATTTCTGAATCAGATAGATTCATATCTGAAAGAGGTTGACAATAAGTTCTTTCAAAATTGGCTATTTGTCCCTCTGTTAGAGGTGTTCCAGAAATGTCTGCGATCGAGTAAATAGCTCTACGAACGAATGGATTGGATCGACTAATTGTAAATTGTCGCTGCCGCCGCATCGCGCGCGTTTCCTGCTAGTATATATATATATATATATATATATATATATATATATATATATATATATATATATATATATATATATATATATGGTTAAGATCATGTACAAAGGGTGTTTTGTGTGAGAAGGGTAAGAAGGTTTTATAGCCATTAGATGACTTTAATCAAGAGTGTGGATTAACTAAGTGGCAATCTTGTAATTAGTGTTATAATTTTATTAATGAATTTAACCATTTAAGGGTATAATAGTAAAACACTCACTACAATTAAATGATTTATCCTAATAAATGACATCTCCCACCTCCTAAATAAATGTCATCTCTTACCTCTCTCATCCTCAATATCGCCCCTCTCCAAAATAAAAAACACTGTAAATTGTTTTTTTTTTAGGAATGAAGAGATCAAATATAAGGAAAGAAAGAATATACTTGAAAAGGATGAAGATTTGTGACAATTGTCAGTAAGCAAACGTACGAAGATGATGGCAAACATCCGATGATGAATATCATTATCACAAATCTTCATCGCTAACACACAAAAAAATCATCATAGTGTTTTTTTATGAATGAAGATGAAGACGACATTCGATGATGATGAAGAAGACAACGTCCGTGTTATAGTGTTTGATTTAAAAAAAAACTTGGTTTTATTTTGGTATTATTGCTAACTAAAGCTTTCTAGGATGAAAGCCTTATTGTGTGTAAACCACATTGTTTGAAGATATAACACTTTTTAGATTCCCAGTTGTTTGAAGTTAAAACACTATACTGGTTATTGTTCAATGGCTTGAATGTAAGAACACGACATACTAAAAGTCATTGTGTTTTATCATCATCTAAAATGATTGGTAGTTAAAATTTGTTTTGGGTTTTGGTAGGATATGAAACACATTCTATATAATGAAGATAAAACACAATAGTCGGTAAACAACAATTGGGGGTTTTTGATTGTGTTTGTTGAATATGAACACATAATAAGAAATGTGTTTTGCGTGAATAAATACACAAACTGGAAAATTGTGTTTGGTTTTTAGTTCTTGTAATCTTTAATGAAGGATATAGTTTGAGTTAATTATAAAACACATGTTATACATAAAACAAAACAGCAAGAACACAAAACACAACAACAAGAATTTTCTAGAATTGATGTTGAATAATACGTGAATAATGAATGCAATGCAGGAATGATTTTATAATAATTGAGCATGATTCTTTAAAGTCTTAATAACATCCCTAAAAATTCTCCACATTAATAACAAATATTATTATCAAATTTATCTCTAAAAATAAGATTAGGATGCAATTTACCTTGATGCCCCTGTAGTAAATATTTTCGGCTGCCACATGTCATCACCAGGTTCCTTCTTACCGTTCTCACATATTTTGTCCTTTGTACAACAACCCTTATATATATATATATATATATAGGGTAAGTATCTAAGAGAAACTCATTTGAGTTGAAGAAACTCTAGAAACCCATTGTATGATCCCTATTGAGCCACGTCTTATAAAATTGAAAGAAACAAAAGGGCAATTAAGTCATTTAATTCCATCTCTCCTCTGCAACAAATCTGACCCTCTTTCCCCTCTCTCTCATTAAAAAGTTATACTCTCAATCACTCATCATATCTTCAATTTCATGTCTCTCTCCTCTCTCTCTCTCTCTCTCATATGAACGTTTTTGAATTGGTTCATAACTTCAATTTCATCTATGAAAGCTTCATCAATCACACACCCTCTACACCTCAATCATAACCCTTCTTCTTCCCCTACAATGGTTTAGGTATCAATAATTATAATCATCGTCTGCTCCAATCGATCATTAATAATCATCGTCTGCTCAAATCGATTATTATATAAGGACTTACAGCAGACACAGAAGGTTTGCTGTTTTTGGAAGGAACAAGTGAATATAACCATTATCATCATCGTCTGCTCAAATCCCCATCTCTTCGATTCTTGCCTTCGGACCAGCCTTGCTACGCCTAAACCATCGTCTCCCTGTTCCAGATCTGAATTGATGATTGGAGGTGCCCCTGTTCCAGATCTGAAATGGTGAGAATATTACCATCGTCTCTGTTCCATATTTGAATTGGTGAGAATATAACCATCGTCTCTAGTGGGTTTAAGAGTTTCATATCTCTTTCTTTAGCAAACAAGTTATGTATTTGGCTTCTTTACCCTTTAATTTCTGAGAAAATTGAATTTCTATTGCTTTCTGTGGGTTTAATTATTTCCCACGCCACGTATTAGTTTCAAATTATTTTCAACATATCAAACTTGCTAGTAAACTTTGCCATGAGCTTTATTGATATAATATATATTTTCTCACCATTGAAATCAGATAAGGGTATAGAATATATATCATTTATATTAACAATGATGTAATGGTTTTGTATTATCTTTTTATTATTGTTATTATTTATATTTTTTTGTTATTATTTGTTATTGTTATTATAATAATAATTTTTTTCATGGTTTGAGATCTGGCGATGCGGCGTACCGCTGATACACGGTGACCGGTACAAACACAAGAAACAGGCGGTGGTGTAGACTGAGGAACACAAAGGTGTGTGTGTTTGTGAAAGGAGTTAGGTGGTTATTCAGTTTGTGGTGACTTTGCACTGATCTATAGGTTTGATGGTTCATTTGAGGTATGAGGTAGAGTTTGAGACGAGCTTACAGGTCTATAGCATCATTTTTTTTGGTATGAATGTTTAGTTTTCATTTTTTTTTTGGGGGTATGAATGTTCAGTTTTTTTATCTATGTTGAAGTTTGAATTATATGTCAAAAAAAATATCATTGTGTTCTTTAGTAGTATAGTGTGATTGTCAATTTTTATATGTTTATGAAATAAAATTCC
This sequence comes from Ambrosia x helenae, assembly GCA_030844895.1. NCBI lineage: Eukaryota > Viridiplantae > Streptophyta > Magnoliopsida > Asterales > Asteraceae > Ambrosia > Ambrosia x helenae. Next base: position 25,041 of record JAUTDX010002407.1, on the reverse strand, counting down.
AAATCTCTTTTACTGGTTTAAATAGTTACATAAACACTATTAACTACGATACGTATGTAAATATGTAAAATTACTCTTTTTACAGCGTAACCCGTTTTAAAATGTAACAATGTAAATAAATACAAATGACACATATAACATGTTACAACGTAACACATAAGTTGTTACAGACAAATCTGAGTGATTGTTACCTATTTAAAAGGTAAAAAATTGAAAAAATGTAAAACCAAGGAAAAAGATAGGAGAGAGGAGAGACGAGAGAAAGTCATTTGTAAGATGTAACAGATAAATATTACGTAACTTATTTTTGTAAGATGTAACAGATAAATATAAAAAAAATGTTAAATGAGAGTAAACTTATTTTGTACTATAAATATTATTCCTTAAAATAAGACTTTGTTGGGAAAAACAGTACACAAACCTTTTGAATTTTTCAACAATTTCCTTTTGTTGCTATGATGAGAGAAGGAAACGAAAATATTTGAAATATGCTTTAAATTTGTTAAGTGTTATGAAAGGAAGTGATTAGACTTTTTGTCAGTAAAAGTAAAAGTAGAAATGATGGATTGATTCTCCCAACATACTCTTATGCATTTTACCATACTACCCTTTTTCATTTATACAAATAAAAAGGACGTCTGATTAATAATAAAAAATGACTAGATCAATCTCAACCATTGATGTTGTTTAATCAATGGTCATCATAGAGTTTCTAAGGTTTCTACAACTCAAGAAGGTTTCTAAATTAACCCAACCCTATATATATATATATATATATATATATATATATACTATATTAATAAGCATATAGGAATGGCAGAAATGGTCATTTGCCACTTTACAACCCTTGAAAGCATGTTGTACAATGATCCACTACATAAGAGCATTCACAACCCACCCATCAAACCTTCCCCCATCTTTAAAATTTAAAAAATCCTACTAAAAACACACTACAACCCATCCACCATTTTATACCCCATCTTTATATTATGAAAATTTGTTATCCTAGCTTTTCATATATAAAAAGCTACTATTTACCTTCCACCAAATTATTGTGAGTGTATGAAAACGAGAAATATAATAAAATATGTGTTTGTGAGTAAGATAAAGATAAAAATGGTGGATGGGATGTGGAAAATTTTTTAAAATGAGAGATAAATTTTAAAAAGTGTGATTTTTAGTTAAATTATAGGGTAAACAATGGTGGATGGGATGTGAATGCTCTAAAAACTCTTAAGTGTAAGCTTAGATGCATCATGTACAAGTCTAAGGAAAAAAACACAGATACACATTAGGGTTTTCATTCATTAGACTCATTACCTGCCCCTTCTCTCTCTCTCTATTCAAGAACATCTAAGCAATTTTCTAGGATTTCACCAGATCGATGACTATTTAACTAGATCGAAGATGATTACGGTCTTCTCCAAGGGTAAGTGACACTTTATTTTGATTCTGAACACTATTTGGCCATTCAAAACCCTAACGAAGAGTAACAAGTCGATAGTGATGTAGATACATAGTTACTGACGTTGTTCTGCTGCAATGGGGAGCCGATATGGTACAAATTTGCTTCGGTAACATCTGTACTCAGCCACTGAGGTACAAATCTGGCTTATGGTTTTGTTTTTGTATCATTTTAGGGTTTTTGGTTAAAATAAGAGGACTTGTTTAAAAGAAAATAGGTAGATTTATTTGTATTTATATTTGACAAATACAAGTTAATTTGTTCATGTTAAATACTAATCTGGAGTTTTTTCATGTTTAATTATTACAATACTTTTTTAAAGCTAGATATGGAGGTTTTAGTAGTGAAATTAAGTTGAGTGAAGGTATGGTATTATATTTTCTGATGTCAGGTAGATCTAAATGGTTGAAGGAAGCAGATCTGAAAGCTAAGAGAGTGTTCTTCCTTAAAGCTAAATATTGATTAGTTTACAACTGAAATTCGGTATTTGAACTTTTATTTAAAAGTTTGTTTGATTGTAGTTCTTATTTGAGGATAATGGTTCATTGTTACTTGAGTTTTCTGTTATTAAGTAGTGAGCTTACTATTTAATTATGGTGGAGCTATTTTGTTCTAGGTGAAAAGGCCTTAAAGAACAGCTTTTTTCTTTTTAAAATCATTCTTTTGTGCAAATTGTAGTATTGTTTTGAATAACATGATCACCAGCCTTCACAACATTAGATTTACTCTTTGGGTGTACTTTGACCCATTTGGCCTTTTCAACTTTTGGTTTCATTTTTTATTTTGACCCATTAATAAAGAAACAATCTAAGAGGTTGTACGCATTAGACTTTGGGTGACTTTCATCCAATGTAATACCATATTTTTAGCTAAAATTTTTGTTGCCATTCATGTCGTGACCAATTCATAAGTAAATTTGTTGGAAGTTACCATCTTTATTTTAGTGCTAATATTCCTTGTTCTTTTTTTTTTTGTGCTAATGTTCCCGGTTCATTGTTTGTGCTAATATTCCTCATTCGTTTTTGAATAATAGAATCACTGACTAAAATCGAGTCCCCATCCTACCCGATGATTGGATTTTGGGACCAAATTCATATGAAAGAAAATCATGGCAGGATGCCTTTCATCTCTAATTGTAAGTTTCTTTTAAGTTGTTATTTCCCATTAAGTACGTTTGTAGACGTCAGCTTCTTTTGTTTAAATTCTTGAAATAAGATTGAATAAACCGAAGAAGAATCCAAGAATGGTGAACTTTTCTGTCTCAAGCTTTACAACCGAAACCATTGGGCGATTGATCAAATAAGTGATCATTGTGCAATTTTGGAGTATGTTAACAGTTAATACACTTGAGTATATTATGGATGCTTTCTAAGTTGTATGGACCATTTTCTTTTTCAGCTGAAACCATTGGGTTGTTAATCAGATACACATTCTTTTTAGCTGAGCATTTTAATGTTACTTGTATAAACTGTTATCTATGAAATAAAGTATAAAATACTGAACTATATATTTTTTTGTCTGCTAGGTTGATGATGGTGAGCTTATTGGTGGAAGCCAAAGGGAAGAGCATCTGCGTTACTTGGACACTCGCTGATGTTAGGTTTTGTGGTTTTCGATCTGGTACTATGTCGTGCACCGGTTGTTTTTAATTACATTACGATGTCTTGCACCTTTTTCTTAATTCTATTAATTTGTTTTTCTTTGCTGATGGTTGTTATCATGCTGCTTAATTTGATGCTATATTGCTGATGACACCTGTTCTTTTAATTCTATTAATTTGTTTTTCAAGTTTTGCTAGCTGATTTGATTCTGGCACCACAAATCCATGGTTCTATAAAGAGGTTCAACCTTTACATGATAGGGTCTTGCTTATACATGCCATTAGAAGTTAGCATATTTAATGTTTTAACTGGTTTTTAAACTTTGCTTACTTATTCTTACTATGTATATAAGAATGCACCTATTGACGAGGTAAAATCAGTTTATGAAGTTTGTTTTGATCTAGTTGTACTTATTCTCTTCGCCTCAAGAGTCGTAAGCCTCGAGGTTAACTGAGGCGTAAGCCCGAGGCAGAACAAAAGGACTACATTAGGCGCCGCCTTATGCTCATGTTTTGGGCACCTCAACCGTTTTTAAAATTATGCATGAAAGTGTCGGTTTGCATAGCGTATGAAAGTTTTTTTCTTTTTTAATTTTTTTGTTATACCGTTGATTTTTGTAATAGGGGTTGTCATTCGACTAGCATTTGAAATTTTAGGACTATGATACATAATGTTTGTGTCTACAACCAGCTATGTGTTAGAAATGCACGCTCATGTTGTTTTCTCATTTTGCGTGGCTACTGACCCGTTTGACTTGCTTGCCACGTTTTTAAAGCTACATTTCATATTTGCATAAAATCTTCAAGAATATGCTAAAATCAAGAATATTTTTTTTCCTATCTATGAGGCCATTGCAATGAATCTCAACTTATGACTTAAAAGATATAAGGTCAGGACATTAAGAATATAATTAAATTAACATAATGGATCACCAATATTGTAGGGTATTTATTCTTAATGAAACATGTTATACTTTGTTTGTGGTTCAAATTTCTTGAACAAATATGAACAGGTGAATATAGATGTTCAAGGAACTTATGGCAAAAGCTTTGGAAAATAAACCTGGATGTGGCCATGAAGAATTTTATAGGTCTTCTTTTATAATTTGTTTCTGGTTCGTGCTAAAGGATTCATTTTTTTGTAAGTACTTTAAAACTTCTAATTTATGTATATCCTCCTCAATAGATTGCTAGATGTGAATTAGTATTTTGACATTTAACCGTATTTTGATTTAGTTGGGTTGCAAGGAAGCTACAACTGACCTTTGGTGAAATCAGACTGCAAAAAGGCTTCTGAACATGCTGAACCATTTCTGTTTTTTTTGTGAAGTAAGTCCCATCAACTTCATTTCCCTGTTTCCGAACCATCATTGTTTTTCTGATAAAATCAGTTAATTTTAGCTATTTTGGTGAAAACATGGGGTCTAACAAGGTTTGGTCAAACCTCTAACTTCCTTTCTGAATCATCACAGTTCAAATCTCCTATAAAGTGAGCTAAGTCTAGCTTCTTGCTAGAGGTGGGTTTGTTTGTAATAACATTGGTCCCTCTTGCAGTTAAAAAAATACATTAATAAAGTGAGCTCTGCCTTGTAATCTCTACACAACTCTCTTACTGCTAAAAGTAATTGTAGACTGTAATTTTTTATATCCACCAACAGTGCTTACTTATGTTATTGTATAAATTTATTTTAATCCGTTAGACCACTTTAAACTAAGCGGGGTTTGTATTTTATGGATTTTTGTGAAATTAGTAGGTTGTATTCTTACGGTTCAAGTCCAACAAACAAACTAAAAATGTTACACCATGTAACGATGCGAATCTTAAAATTGTGTGAAGCATAACCCAAACACAACCTACATATCCGAGTAGACATGAACAATGTTTGGGTATTCTTTGTTTATGTTTCATGTTTATACCTCAAAATTTTACATTAGTTGTTAATGGCCAATAATGGAGTTACGGATTTTCTGTTCTTACATCATAGTCCGATTTCCACCATTAGGAGCAACGTATTAAAAATGACAATAAAAAAAATTTGCACTACGCCGAAAAAGTTGAGGGGTAGCGCAGGCTACCCCTCCCCATACTATATGACAACCACTGCTGAGTACCGCGTTGTAGATTGTCGCCGCCGCCGCATCGCGCGGGTTCCGTACTAGTATATATATATATATTAGGGTTGGGTTATTTTGAGAACCATGTTGAGTTGCGAGAACCATAAGAACCATTCTAAGCCATTGATCTTATGAAACCAATGGTTGAGATTAAATCTTGAGGTTTTTGTCTTTACATGATAACCTTTTTGTCTTCACATGTGGATTAAATATAATAAAGGACAATTAGGGGTGTTTAAGTAAAAACCCATAGAAAGAGAAAGAGAAAATATTATAATAACTATATTAATTTTTTTTCAATTATTTAAAATATAATATTTTTTTAATGCATTTAATTTTTAATTTCTTAACTTTCTTAAAACAAATAATCAGATAAAGTCATCGAGGATGATTTACACCGGTGCAAATATTTACACCAGTATAAATCTAACATACACACCCCTACTACACAAAAACACTAGTGTAAAACCCAAAAAACATCTGTACATTCGTTATTACACCGGTGTAATCTACCATACACAAAAACACTAGTGTAAAAACCCCAAAAAACAAAATATATATACAAACTTCTACAGAAAAAACACTAGTGTAAACCAAACTACAAAGATCTATACATCAAACATCTATACATTTATATTTACACTGGTGTAACTGGTGTGTTACACCAGTGTTTTTCTACATCAAAACATCTATACATTTCGTATTTTTACACTGGTGTTTTAACATCATCATCTTCACATCATCTCCCTGCTAAAAAACCCAAAATTTCAACATAAAAAATGCTATCTTTTGCACAAAAAAACAGAAAAAATAAATAACAATAATAATATTAATAATACTAACATTTATTATACTAATAATAATAACAAAAAATAATAAAAATATTAATAATAATAACATAAATAATAATATTAATAATAAAAGAAAATAATAATAATAAAAAATAACAATAATAATAATAATAATTAACATAAATAATAATAATAATAATAATAACAGAAATAATAATAATAATAATAATAACAGAAAAATAATAATAATATTAATAAATAATAACACAAATAATAATAATAATAATAATAATAATAATAATAATAATTAAAAAAATAACATACCTTCGCCGTCCACCGCAGATCCACCACCACCGCCGTCTCCGTCACCATTCACCACCCCCACCCCTACCCCATCGCAGATCCACCACCACCGCCGTCCTCCGCCGTCTCCGTCACCATTCACCACCCTACCCCCACTAACAACCACCCCTTCGCCTCCCAGATCTGTTCAGATCCCAAACCACCTCTTCGACCACCTCCACAAGCATTGGAACCCCCCAAATCGAACCCCCCACCACCAAAAACGACCCCCACCATTGTCTTCATCAAACATCAGATCAGAGCCCAAAAACTACCACCAAAAAATCGATCCCACCACGTTTCAGATCCCAAAAAACGTCTTCGTCATCAAACGACCACCATCGTCTTCATCGAACCATCATCATCGTCGAACCGTCGTCATCCTCGTCGTCTCAGAGGAGAGAGAGAGAGAGAAACGTGTGAGAGAAGAGAGAGAGAGGAGTGTGTGTGAGATGAGTGTGTGTGTGTTTGTTTTGAAAAAAAAACAAAAAAAAAACAGAATAAAAATCTGTTGACAAGGGGTAGGGTGGGGTTGGGGTGGGGTTAAATTACTATCATGCCCTTTTATATTATAATGGTAAGTGGTATATGTGTCACTATGTTATTGGTCTAGAGGGGTTCTCATGGTTCTCTCAACTCAAGGGGGTTCTCATATGAACCCATTTCTATATATATATATATATATTCCCATATATATTTATATGGCCGGATTAGGTTTATAAATTAGCACATTGTTTGTACTAGTTTCCCATGGATTTAACATTAGGTGTTCCATTATTCTTGAACATTGTTTGTTTTTGTTTCTGTTCTTGTCGGCGCAACAAATTGGAATCGTGTGCTAAATTGCATGAATTCCCACAACTAGGGTTTTGCATGTATTTCCTTAAATCTAGCATGAATTATTTGACTAGCTGAGACATTGTACTAACTATTCTGTCTACTGTTAGACTGCATGTCTTGGAATTGACTCGTTGGAACCCTATATGGCCCAATTACAGTGAAATGGATGACATGTAATGCTATGCACAATGTATATGTGTAAGTGAGTGTACAGTCATGACGTATGATTTCGGCGGGTATCACATTGATATTGTCATATTATAGTGAATCCTAGTGTAAATTTATGCTTACTATTCTCATTCCTAAATTTTTACCATCTCGATCTGATTATTGATGTGTCTGTTTTGGATTCCACACTTCACACACACGTTTCACACATACAAAGTTGAATCTAAGTTTTGATCCCGGAAAACAAACCTTCAAATGGATTAAGACCATCTTGAATTACATAACCGTTGAACTTGCACAGAAAACTCGTGGCCTACTTGACTAACACAATAGAGTATGTGTGACGGGAGGGAGTGTTGCCGCGCCTACTGCTGCTGTAATGTCGTCACATGTAGTGTTTGAGAGGTTGTCATTGCATGCGACGATTCTTGACCCGTCTATAAGTTTCATTATCCTCGTCTTGCTTTTAGTGATACAGACCTGTAGACCCAACAATAGAAGATCCAAATCAGACCTATTACTTTGATTAATTTTTGTTCTGGCTTAGTGTGTAACTGAACAATAAAATTTGCTAGATTAGATGCCTTTCAATCCTTATCCCAACTCTGTTTCTTTTCACGCTAGACAGTTCTTCGTACCTTTACCTTCTTTTTTATTGTATCATACATCCGAAAGCTTTTAGAATTGGTTCAGAACCAAAATACCCAATCTGACAACCATGATCATCAAGCTTAGGTTACCCGACTTGTAGCTCAGTAAGAAACCCATCACATCCAAATTAATGATCACCAACCTTTGACCAATTCCCATATTAGCAAAAAAATATACATAGCAAATTACCCATTGGATGGTCATAGACAAAGCACGCAACTCGAATAGATCTATCTACCCACAAACATGTAGGATTGCCGGCTGCGACATTTGTGTCAACTTAAAATAAATGTATCATAAATACCTTTCTAGATTTGAAAAAAATTGTTAATTTGTACAAATCTTTTTTTGGAAACAGTTATATAGCAGTTTAACGGTTACATTTAACGGCCTTTTGTCTATGCATTTAAAAACTTAACCATTGTTGTAAATACCCAATGAGTTGTTCTCGACAATCATTAAGATCGTATAACCCTTCCATATTCACATTAAAAATTTCGTCTTCATCACATATTGTTCTTGATATCCAACATTTCTGACTCCGCAAACCCAAAATTGTCAAATTTCAGATTTCGTATTATTTTACAATAGGGTATGGGGTTAGGATTGCTTAAACGCGTCCCATACCCGAACATTGTCATCCCTATCGTTTGAGTTCTATTTGAAAAGTCACTAATTTCCAGGGATTAAAATGCAAAACTAGCATTAGGGTTTACCCTACATCTCCCATATATAAAGTGACGATAACTTTGGTTGGAAAATCATTTCACGGCTGCTGTGCCAAGATCGGAGGTCTTATGGCTCTAATCCAGTTACTTCTCAGGAAGAGGGGACTGATGCATAGTCGATGTAAGCATTTTTCATTTTTGTTCATCTTTGTTCTTTAATTGCGTATCTGATGTTTTTTATGAAAAAATATGTGGGTCTTTTTGTTTTAGATTACTGATCTGATATTTTTTATGATAAAAAATACGTGGAGTTTTTTACAAGGACGTCAATCTATAGAATTCATTTTGTTGATGGATAACAAATTTAATGTCGATTCTTTTAAGCCTTTTTTTATACAACGCTAATTTACATTTTGAGGATTTTGTGTTGTTAAAGCTGCTAACAGCATACATTGATCTCCTTCAGGTACCGTAAAATCAAAGGATCATAACATGTTGATTGTTCAAAGCGGCTTACGTGTCTATCAGGTATGGTAATATCAGCATATATCTGGTTATGTTTTTATAAGATTCTGAATATTTTGTGTATGAAACATTCCTTTAAATCACATATCTATGTAAAAATTTAAAAAATCGGACCTGTATATCAACATTTTTTTATCCTACTGTGAAGTAAAATTGACCGTACATCTTCGGTTTTAAGGATATTATCTTGTAACTAAGTATTGTAATATTGTTTTCATTTGGAATTTTGTAACCGAAAGTGTTTATTTCATCATCATTTTTGCAGGGTCTTCATAAGGAATCGGGTCATCATATAGAGCCCATGGCTTTATCTGGAGTATTATGGAGTCCTTGCTTAGACACAAACAATAGAGGTCTTGTAGAGGTCCCAAGATCAGGGTGGAAATGTCTTGAGCGGGTAATCCCGCTTTTCATCCAATGCTAGTAAGCTCCTTAATTTTTGAGAGTTAATCATTTTGTTTGCAAATTTGACGTTGTTGTTACATATATTATAAGTAATGAGTGATGAAATGTTGTTTGGATTTGTTGATACATCTTGCTTAAGATGCGCAATCAGCTGATCCCCAATCCTTGTGTGTAATTTTTAAAAATTTACCTTGCATGTTTTTTAGTTCTACACTATCCACGATCCATCATATAGAGGGTGTCAATTTACTAAAAATTTGGTGTTGCTTCAACACATGGCTACTTTTAAATGGTTTGATATATTTCTAATTCATGTTGAATTGTGAAAAAGGCATTTGTTGACGGGCATTGCGTTTCAAGAAAAGGGTTTGATAATAAGAAAAAGAATGTCAACGAAGGCGGCATCATAATTTAACATGACACATTTTGGTGTGTTATCTGTTTATGACACACATTTATCACAGTTTTTGTTGTCACGCGTTATGAAACTTTTTATTGACACACATTTTTATGACTGTTTTTATTAACATTTTAATGACACATCTTATGACAAATTTATGACAGAATTTTATGACGTTTGTTTTGTGTGTCATAATTATTAATCTAATTTTTTTTTTGTGTAAAATTACAAATTTACCCTCCTGGACTTATACCCATTTTATTATATGCAAAATCATTAGCAAGCTAATAACAAAAAGAGATCATTTCATTATATAATTTATCAAATTACAAACCAATCCGAGAAAAACATTTAACGTTTACCAAAATATTGTATCGACAATACATTGCCTTCATCACATGAAAATAAATGTCGCGGCATAGCTTGACCATACTTTGCGAACCTAACATGTTGTCTATAATTCTATTTTCTTCAGAGCCGCCACCAGGTGTTCTTTGGTCATCTGTGTTAGAACTTTGTATCTCGGGTGTCATAGAAACAACTTGTGCTTGGCTTGATGACTGGTGATTGGATTCCCTAGTAGCTTTACAAACCACACACATGCTCCAGATCGGTACTTCTTGTTCCATTTTGTTGGCACCAGTAATGTGACTTCTTGCTCCACATCTGTCACTGTGACATGAATTATTATAGTGGTCAATGGGTTCTATAAAATTTTGAGTGTGGGTAGTATTTTGGCGAATAAATCTCCCCAGTTTTTTTCCCCCACGACGGAGAGAGCATTGCTACAAGGCAAGTCTTCGTGCGTCTTGTTTTGATTCTTGGTAGTTTTACTTGTTGATCCAATTTGACAACTCTTTTTCTTAAACCAAACATCAAAGTCAACGTCTAGGTCAAATTGAATATTTGATTTCCTTTTAGTAGATGTAGTCTTTTCCTTTGAAACCTCCTTGCTTGTGGTACTACCCATGACCTATAGATAGATCATAACAATCGACACATCAAAAGCTAATTTCATTGATCGAACATAAGGCTCAAAACCTTCCAGGAAGTATATTCTGCTGTTGCTGTTAGGCCACATTCTAAAACTAAAACGCCAATCTTTTCCGTCAGAATCTTGAACTACAACACGTTCTCCATGTGCACATTTATTTGGCAGCACAAGGCACCCACCCTTCCCAGTATCAGTAGCACTCAATGTTTTTTCAAACAATGGAGTAACTTTCTCATTCAAACTGTCAAAGAATGAAGGGCAGGAATGGATTATTTTGTTACGCCCGTAAAAAATTATTATTGTGGTAAGTAGCTGTCCTCGTATCCTGTTTTAGAATGCAATTTGTACTAATCTTGCATCTTTCCTTCTTTCTAAATTTGTTATATGAAAATCAAACCTTACATATTTCTTCTTATTTCTATAAAGTTGTAATAGTACTTTCTCGTGTTGAATTTGGCTGCAGCATTGCATATATGACAAAAAAATTATTGTTATATACACCACAAAGATTCTACTTACTGGAGCTTGTGCAAATACTACAACAAGGTTAGACAACTGATCTAAGAAATATTTAGTAGCTAGCCGTATATACTTTAATCGTTTGTCATGAATATAATAAATATTTACTATTGTATAATGTCTGAAGACTAAGTTTAACTACTAATCTTATTTTGTGAATGGGTAATTCAAAGACGCTGGTATTATTTTTTCGCAAAGAAGATAAGGACCAACATGCCAAGGTAGATAAATATCACCGTACGGGTCAGTTTGAAATGGTATAGGAGCAGCACCAACAATCCTGAAATTGACACTTGGAATTAAAATCCATTTTCTATTAAAGAACGTATAGACTTTTTGAGTTTGTGTGGAAATAAATCAACCTAAAGTTACAAAGTTAAATTATCTCACATGACTAAGTCGATTCCATAGTAGGCGCACAAAAATCTTTGGTCTTTTTGACACAGTTTCTTACGGTCAGTAATCAATAACATTTCATCTAACTCTATATCTGTAAAACAACATATATTTATACAAAATAATGAAAAATGGTTTTATAACGCCGCTAGTTTTAGATAAATTGGGTTCCCATGACATAATAATAGCTAAGAAAAACTCATTACATATAGGAAAAGTTAACTTAGCATTTACATAAGTAGTTTGTGCTTAAGGGGATGATTGGATTTCTGCTTTTGGAACTGGCTATTGTGATTTGAGCAAAACACCTAAGAACAAAGAAAAAAATTAAGACTCTAAAGCACAAAATATCAGTTAGTACCAAACGCAAAGACTAAAGTAAAATAAATGCACAGCAAATAAAGTCAAATAACCTCCTCCGTTAATTTCCTTTCTTGTGGGCTTTGTCACTTCTAGTTTAATTCATTTCTTTCCCTCCCTTTTTAGCTAAATCATTAATATCTGTATTCAAATCAGTTACATACCTAATAACTGAATCAACAGATACAGCTTCCATAGATTATTTAAAAAGGTTAGACCGTTGATTATAATGAAGTTATAAGGTTTAAGTAGGTTTGCACAAATATAAATTAGTTTCAAAAAAAAACAAATATAAATTAGTTTGATTGTGTGATAAAGTGAGGAAACAATGAATAGGCGGTTAACACGTATAAACCCTTTTAAAATGTTTTTATAAGTGAAAATAATAACTCATAGTGTTTAGAGAGGCTAAAACTTATTCTTAATAGATAAAAACAATTTTATAATAATCCTATATTTTTGTGAGTAAAGATCTGTATATATATATATGGTTGTAGAAGAAACATCTTTGAAAAGTCTCAAAAGATTGGTTCACTATACTAGAAGATGGAGAAATCAGGAGCAATGGATATCCACAACAGATTACAATCTTGGTAAGAATAATTACATGCCCGTCAATTATACAATTAAGTGCTGCAAAAGTCTGATTTATTTTTAACTTGTCCACAAATAATATTTTTTCGTTTTAGGTACCATGTTCTCAAGAGACTATACTAGCACACCAACACCTCTTGCTTGTGTTCTGTATATATGTATCTATATTCAGCTGCAGAAAATACATCTTTTTTGCCTAATCTTACGAGACTGGTATACAACTTTAGAAGATGGAAGAATAAAGTGGATGTGCACCATTGATTAAAATATTTGTAAGAATAATCACATATTAGTCAATTATGTAACGAAAGTCTAAAACATAGTTCTACATGTCCATGACTAGTACCTTTTCATTTTAGGTACCAAGTTCTTAAGCAGCATTGCATAACTCTACTAGCACATCCACACCTCTTGGTTTTGTTCAGGAGGATATACCTAATGCAAACAATCAAATAAGTGATGTAGATATGCATCTATATTCAGCCATAGAAAATACCGCTTTTTTGCCTAATCTCACGAGATTGATGTACAACATTAGAAGACGGAGGAATCAAATGCAATGGATGTGCATCATTGACAACAATCTTGGTAAAAATAATCACATGTTAGTCAATTCTGTAAAACATAGTTTTACATGTCCACAACAAATATATTTTCGTTTTAGGCATTCAGTTCTTAAGCAACTATGCATAACTCTACTAGCACATCCACACCTCTTGCTTTTGTTCCTGAGATTACTGATGCAAACAGTATTCAGCTGTAGAAAATACATCTTTTTTGCCTACTCTCACGACATTGGTATACACCAATTGATGACGAGGAATCAAATGCAATGGATGTGGACCATTGATTAGAATCTTGGTAAGAACAGTCAAATGTTCGTCTAATATGTATCCAAGTGTTACAAAAGTTTCAAACATAGTTTTTACATGTACCTAACTAATGTTTTGTTTTATTGTACCAACTTCTCAGGAACCTATGCATAACTCGACTAGAACAACCACACCTCTTTCTTTTGTTCCATAGAAGATGCAAACAATCCAATAAACTTCCGAAAATACATTTCTTTGTGTAGTCTCACAACATTGGAAAGACGGAGAAATGAAGAACAATGGATTTGAACAAGTGATTACAGTCTTTGTATAATTAATCAAATGTCAGTCAGTGCTTCAATTGTGTGAATTATTTTTCACTTGTCCCCAACTAATATCTTGTTATTGGTACCAAGTACTAATGAAGCTATGCATAACTCCAATTGTACACCTGCACCTCTTGCTTGTGTTTCAAAGGCACTGGATGCAAACAATCAAGTGATGAAGTAAACTTCCTTCACATACAATCTAGTGATGAAGTAAACTTCCTTGAAGAACGTCTATCAACCCCTCTACGCTCATACTATAACTTTTATATCTAAAAAAATTCATTTTTTGTTTAGAGTTTCAAGCGTCAATTTCTAATGGGTTGGTCCTTAATGTGAAAAGTTTTTGCATGCTAACAGTTGTACATATTTTTTAGGAGTTGGTCCAAAAATGTAAACAATATGAGCCGAGTTAGAGGCGGTATATACTCATTTTGGCAATCACAAAGAATTAAACATATGTGGTACAATAACTGCATATATGAAACAAAAGCCTAAAAATATTGTACTGGCAAATCAGAAGCTATCTAAGCAAACAAATTAATATTGTAAGAGAAAAGGGAGAAAACAAATTGCATTTTTAGTTATCTAACGAAAGTATTTAGATTACACATGCAATAGATTGACCGAAATCATGTTCTCGACATCCCTATTTGTATTTATTATGAGGCATGAGGAGAGAGACCTAACGTTCCAAATAATCAATGATAACTGGTAACAATCTTAACCTAATCTTAATGACCCATCAGCCCCTCCATACAAATAATCAGCGATAACAGTTCAAACTGGATTTTTGTTTTCTTTAACATGATCATGGCTTTCATGCATGCTGCCAAAGATAATAAAGAGAATTGTCTCATGACTATGACAGGGAACATGATTTTCTGCAACTAACGACATTGGATGAACTACACAAGAGATTCTCCTGGCATTTGAACAACCTGTTCATCATACAAAAGTGTTGATACGTGCCTTGGCCACATCATTCACATTGCTATTAATTTTCATGCATACATACGTTACCTTTTAGTTAGATATTCATGATCTCCATTATCATTAAAGTTTCCTATTATGACGTTGAAGTTTCCATTTTCTTGCTTTAAGTGTTTATTGTATATTTGAATGGAATACAAAATATATGGAGTTAATTGATGCAGGAAGCTAAATCAATGGAAATGTACCATAGGCATTCAAAGGGAAAAAGTGTCAGTAAATTGGTTGGCAGAATGGTAGTCTTTCAATTTCCTTGTAAATTGATATAATTTATCCATAGTTGTGTTATGGATTGTCTGATGTTTTATTTTGGGCTAGTGTCTAGCTAGTTCTCAAACTTTTTGTACTCGGGTGAAATGATAAGTTGTTTGCTATTAAAAAATGAAAAAAAAATCGTTAAGTAAATACTAAATTTATGTCTTTGCTGCAACAACAATCTTAAGCTACAAATATAAATCAGAGTTTGATATCAACCGGTAACTCACACAGTAAGTGAATAACTCCAAAATATAATTAACAAAACAAAAATCACCTAAAACTTAGTAGCAACAGTAAACCATAACTCTGTTTATATATACATGGTAACCTATATACATGCTAAAAACCAATTAGTGAATTTGGAATTTAAATTACTGTAAATGCACCCTACGGCTATGGTCCTAGCTTGGATATACTTATCGGATCATGTTTAGACACGTTCTACGTTTGTTTGGATGTTCTATAGGCTTAGGTGCATTTTAGGAATCTTATATGTTACATACACCTCCTTGATATCTCATACATCTGCCCCCACATGTATGAGAGTCAAACATGTACCCCCCCCCCCCCCCCGCACCCTACACACACACATGTATGAAAGTGATAAGTGTGCATGAAAGGGAGGTGTATGAGTTCTAGTATAAATACCCCATGCCTTAGTCATTTTGCAACTTTTGCCATTTCCTAATACAAGTGCAATCCTTTGTGTGTGCTCTCATATTATTATTATTATTACTATTATTATTATTAATATTATTATTATTATTATTATTATTAATCATCTTATCCATAAACACCCATGTATAACAACTAACCAGATCGTTTATTCTGCCCTCGATTCGATACGCACGAGATATTCAATTCTTGTGTCCATCCTACAAGTGGTATCAGAGCTAAGGCTCATATCAGTCATGTTGTTATAGTGGTTTGCATCAGATCTCAAAGTTTTAGGCAATTGTTGATTGAAAATTGTTTTTGACCCTTTTAGAGCTGAAAATATGGTTTTCAATGATTTTGGAGTGTGTTTGATGATTGGATCTGTAATTTGATTGTGGTTTTATGTTTAGAAACTGATTTTACAAATAACCAAATCAAATTTGAGCAAAAACGGACCAGATATGAGGATTTTATGAATCTTTTTTTATGTTCATGAGTTTTATGGGGTTTTATGAGTTTTGATACAAAATCGTGATCATGGAATGATTTGTGAGATCTGATCATTCAATCATCATTCATAAGTGTTTTGGAAACTATTTAAATCAAATTTCGATGTTAAACAACGTTAATTTGGATCAGATCTGAGTTTTTGATGAAAACCAATAAGTTTCGTGTTCTTCATGTTCTTGAGGAGTTTTTATTACAATTCATGTTTTTGATGTGTTTTGGGTTATGCAAACTTTTTAGGAATTATTCCCTACAAAGAACCTTTCATTCAGATAACCAAAATTCCATCAAACACTTTAAATTCGATTGTTTAAGCTGATCTGTTCCGTTATTCATTTTCTGCAGTCCCACACATATGAATGATACTTGTGGTTCATATGTGTACCTGTCCACTTGTTAATCTTTCATACGTGTGGCTGTTTACCATCCAAATCGCCATTAGAATCACTCATATGCGTGAGTACACTTATCATTCATACGCGTCCCTTTCAGTTCAGTCATATGTGTTATACATGTTCCTCTGAATTCAGTTCATAAGTGTGTCTCAGTTCATTTGATACGTGTGACCTGTCCTAAGTGTGTTTGCTCCTAAGTTTCCTTATTCGTACGTGTTCCCACATCATTCATGAGTGTGCGTAGACTTTTCATAGGTGTTCAACCTGTCCAACCAAGTCATACGTGTGTGTTCTTCCATTAATCTAATATAATCTCAACTTATCTGATACGTGTGCCTCTACTTCTTTCAACTTCATACGTGAACCATCTTAGCTTATCTGTCATACATGTACCCGTAATCTGATTGGTGTGCTGCCTGTTTGTTTCATACGTGTTCTGCACCTGGTAATCTGGTTGATACGTGTGCACATACTCTCCTGTCAACAGTTCATTCCCGTGTTATCAATCACTCCTATGTGTCATCAAAGAGTCATACGTGTTCATAATTTGACTTTTAAAGTTTGACTGTATCAGTTTCTTTTCCGAACACAATTCATTTATCCATATACATCCATATCAACATGAGTTGGAATTATCTCAAAAGTATCATCCGTCCTGAGGATTTACAAACTCAACTGGACCCGCAAGTGCAACATCCATATGTTTTTGCTCAGGCGATGAATCCTCCACAACAAGCGAACGCGGTTGTGCCTTATAGTCCGTTTCATTCTCCACCACAACAACCTACACCTACATCTTGGGCCATGGTTTCCATAACACATCAAGTGCAAAGTGTTCATCAAATGATGAAGAACGACAATGAAACGGGTAGCAGCAACAAAGCTCCCAAGATAGAACACATGAATGGATATCCGTCATGGAAGGGAAGAATTCAAAGACATATAGAAGGAATAGATGCAGAGATCTAGTATTGGGTTGTACATCCACTTCAAAGGGCGTTACAAGAAAATTCTAATATTCCTTTGGATGTTACTTAGATGAATGACGATCAAAAGAAGAATTACAAGAATGAAAGAAAGGTGTTCTCCATTCTCACTCGGGCACTCCCAAAGGACATTATTCATCAATATGAAATTTGTGAAAATGCGTTTGATCTATGGGATATGTAGAAAAGAAGGTGTGAAGGTGATGAGAAGAAGTACAAGATCATGTTGAAGAGACATCTAGTAAACTATCCGGATCATCCGAAAGAAATGAAGATTCACTTGATGCTGATGTTGATAGATTACTTGTTGAAGCTTATTTCTTGACAAACCAGAAGTCATGCCTCGTTCAAGATCTTGTGGAATCAAATGTGGACTATTCCAAGTACTTCGCCAATGATGGTTCATCTTCTCATTATGCTTTCATGGCTAACATTCAAGACAACCAGGTCAGGTCTTTAGATACTCCTATGTGTGAATGTTATTGTGAACTTGAAGCCAGGGTGGAATCAATCAAAAAACACAATACCAGTTTGGTATGTGATCTTCGATCCTGCACTGATGCAAACACAACTTTAAAAGGCAAATGAAAAATAATTTAAAAACACAATCATGCCATTAAAGAAAGATGTTAGTGAACTAAAACGTACAGTTTTAAATAAGCAAGATGCTATTAACAACTTCATCTCAAATTTACAACAAACCAAAAAGGACTTAGGTATTGCACAGTGTTAAACAAAGATGTTAGTGAACTAAAACGCACAATTCTAAATAAACAAGATGCTATTAAGAACTACATCTCAAATTTACATCAAACCAAAAAGGACTTAGCTATTGCACAGTGTGACTATGAGGCTATCAAGAAGAAACTGGAAAGTTATTCTAACTCCAAGTATGTGCTATATCATATAACTGAGAGACAAATAACAGAAATGAGTACAAGTGGGTTAGGTTACCAAACTGTTCCACCTCTGATGCGTGACAATTACTCAACATCAACTAGAGGAGACTAAAATCACACAGTTTTAGGTCACAACGCCCCTAGTTGCTGACCCTGCTGAAATCAAGAAAGCAAAAGTTGTCAAGCATGATAACTACTGTTTAATTGAAAATGATGAAAATGATGATGATCTCAGCGATGATGAGGACATTACACCAGGTCTTAGTAGTAAAAAACGAAAATGAAGGATACCTCTTGAAAATCATATAGAGTGTGATCTGGATTCTGAATCTAATGATGATGTCGATGAGTCAACGGGTGACTCTGGTTTGTATTATATGCTCAAGGACTTAGAACGAATCTTTTCTAATAAAGTTTTTCCAATTAAAAATGTTAATAAGGAATTAATTACTAAGGTGTTTGAATCTAAACCGATTAATCATATTGAGCAAACTGCATCTGGTGCATCAAAATCAACACAAGCACCAGTGCAACAAAACAGACAGATCAACAGTCAGGGTGGTCAATCAAGTCAAGTAAGGTAGCCACCACCCATCCCAACTAGGAAACCATTGATTCCTCGATATCCACAACAAAAGGATATTCATTGGATTCCTTTTAGGAAAGCCCCAAGACGACCAAGACCTGGTCCCCCACCAAAACCCATTGTGTTTGTAAGATCATCTAGAACTGAGCAGAACTTTGAAAACTGTTCTAACATAGAACATTTTAAGCAACAAGAGCTAAGAAAGAATGCTCCTCGATCTAAGAATGATCATTAGACTAGCTCATCCAGAGCAAGCGGTTCCAATGATAGGGGTAAATGCACAAATCCAAAACATCCACAACATGTTTCTCAGAATCCACGTGAATGGAGAACATATTATGAATGTAATGAGGTCAGACACATTGTGTCAAATTGTCCATATTTAAGACCTCGCAGAGGACATTCTACTGAAAACTTCAGGCCCTTAGGCAATCCAGTTCATGTATCACCAAAGCACAGTGCTAAGGTGGATGCTAGACATGACAAGAAAGGTAAACAATAAAAATTGTTAAGGATGTTAACCCACCAATTATTGAGGTCAAACTCAACTGGCAAAACCCAAGGGTTCACAACCTAAGGGGGAGCCCACAAGCAGTTCCAAGGCTACTCAACCGGCAAAGCCACCTGCTAGCCCTAAAAATCAACCAAAAGAACAATCCAAATCAGTCAAGCCAAAGTCTCCAAAGACTAGGCCAGATCACGTTTAGAGACCAAAAGCAGTTTAATCAAAGTCTGAAACTTCCAGCAGTTCAGGAACAAAGAAGCCTAAGAAAAAGGCGAGTGTGAAAGTTCAAACTCCCACAAACTCAGGCAGATAGATCGATGTTCCAATGCTTGATGCTGAAGGACGACCCAAGACTGTCAAGGCTTGGTCCCCCTTTCCAACTAATCTTTAATATTTCATACAAGGTGTTTCCATTTAGCAGTCTTTGTATTGTTAATAGTGGAGCATCCGGTCACATGACTGGTGATTTATCTCTCTTATTCAACATCAAAAATATACATGAAGGATATGTTGCTTTTGCTGGAAATAAAGGGGGGTATATAACGAAAGTAAGGAGTATGCCAAATCGGATCTTTTGTTTTGATCAAATCAATTATGTGAAGCAGATTGATCATAACTTACTTAGTGTACCCCAAATTTGTGAAAATAAATTTTCTTTGATTTCAATGACACTGCTATTCTGAAACCTGGATTTGTGATACCGGAGGAGTGAGTGATTATTTCAGCTCCAAAGGTAAACAACTTATATGTCTTGGATATGAGTCAATTAATCACAAAGTGTGCCCAAGTTACATGCTTTCTGTCTAAAGCCACTGAGAAGGAGTCCATTATGTGGCACAGACGCATGGGACACATTCACCTGAGAAAAATGATATAGTTAGTCAAAAATGGTTTACTGGATGGTGTCTCAGTCAAACATTTTCATCTTAATGACGTATGTGTCAGCTGCAAGAAGGTAAACAGAAGAAGAAGTCTCACCACAAGAAGAAGAACAACTCAGTTGCTACTCCGCTCGAAAGATTACACATTGATTTGTTTGGTCCAGTGAAGGGGAAGAGTTACTATGGGGATTTATATTGTTTTGTCATTACTGATGATTACACCAGATTCTCTTGGGTCGTATGTATGCAACACAAAAGAGACATTCGGTAATCTTCAAGTTTTGCTTCCAAAATTGGAATCCTCATATAAGTTGAAAATAATAGGGATTCGTAGTGACAATGGACTGGATTCAAGAACAACAGCATGGAAGCTTTCTATTCTGAAAGAGGCATTCATCACGAATTCAGTGCGTCGTACACACCACAGAAGAACGGTGTTGTAGAGAGAAAGAAGCCGTACATTATGCATGTTACACTTTAAACAGAGTCCTAACAGTAAAGAAGTTTGGAAGACTGGTTATGAGCTTCTTAATCTTCACAAACCCAATCTTGAATTCCTTGAACCATTTGGTGCACCGCGTACTATGTTGATCGAAGATCACAAATTTAGAGCAAAAGGCAAAGAAGGATTCTTTGTCGGGTACGCACTCCCAAAAAGAGGGTTTGGAATACTTGTACAAGGTGTGTTGAAGAGTAGATGAATGTGGATGTCCAGCGATACACAACAAATCCTCAAGGTACAGGGCCCGATTGGATGTTCGATTACGCTAGTTTTATTCGAGGAGTTTTGTCTGGATGATGTTGTAGAGGAAGTAGTTGCAAAAATGTATTATGAAAGTGAAAGTGCCACCAGTTCTTCATTGTGCGCCCAATCACTGTATCTTAATCAACAGCTCTGGCTACAACAAATACTTTTGCAGCAGCAGGAACACATGAAAAATGAGAGGTTTTCATGGAAGCTTCTGAAGATAATGAATTTTCGTCATCTAATGCTGATGATTTTCTTGATTCTACAACAGGTCTTCATCAACACTCAAAGGACCCAATCAATACTTCGAATCCCACAGGTAATGTCAATTCTACTACTGCTACTAACAATGTTTCTACAGGTACAAGTCATAATGTGACAACCTCAGTTTCTGGTCTATCTTCTTATGGTGCTCCTATTTTAAATATCAGAATTCATCTATCAAAGTATAATATGCAAGAGAGTGTGCATGTTCTAACATATCCAGAATCTAGGATTCATGACAAATACCCTCCGCAGAATAATACCGGTGATCCAGAATGTCGGGCTATGGCTCGTGGGAAGTTTCGTGCAAATGCTACAACTCTTTATTTAAGTATTACATAATCCAGGGTTCAGAACGATTGATCTTTTGCCTTATTTTTCTCACAAACCAAACCAAGATCACACACCATATTTATTAATATTCCTTAATTACATTGAACCATAGAGAATTGCCTTCCCAATCTAGCATGATCATCCCTCTTTTTTCGACTCATATGAGCCGCCCTTGTCGCAAGTGTAGTCTAATCACCATTTAGCTAGCTAAACACCCTCATGATGGCCTAATGTCTAGTTATATGTCAATATTAGTCACGTGATTAAACACTAAGATGGTAATATTCCTTAACTCATCAAGATCAAGATTAGTTGACCTTCCAAAAATAACACCACCATCCTAATCCATCCACACCTCTCACCCACTATAATAGGAGACCATGGACATAAGAATCAACACACACCATAAACTCACACATTCACCCCTCACTCCCTCTAATTTTCGACCCACACACATACACCAATCTCCAAGAGAAAACCAAGGATAGATAGTGACTTGCACTCCTTCTTGTTCAACTAAGAGGTATGAATCTTAGAACATTCACTTCTTTATTTCGATTAAATAACACATGGTTCACCTTGGTTTATAATGTATTTGTGTGCATGTGATATGTATGTGTGTGCGTTGCATATATATATATATATATTTGTATGTGTGTGTGCTTATACATATAGTGTGTATGTATGTGTGTTCCGGTGTTTATATATACATAGTATGTAGTTGTAGCAAATACTTTATGTATATATATGTGTACGTGCGTGAGTTATATATGTATAGGGAAGGAGTGTATCATGAATATCAATATGTAGATATCACAAACATGAATGTTGATGAGTATATAGTGTAGTATATACATATATGGGTATGTATGTGTGACATTTAATAAATATGAACATTCGTGTATGTGTCAAATACATGGACATACACAGATATGTTTTTGTATGCGTATGAGCATATGTATGTATGGGGATGTGTGACAAATAAAAGGTTATGTATAGAAAAATGGTGATACCTTAGACATGAATGTCTATGTTTGAAAGAGTTAAAGCATGAACACATATGAGCGTGTACATGTGGAAACTTTATAAATATAGATAGTTATGTATGAAGGTATCAAGTTCTTGAATATACATAAACATAGAGGCGTCCCACGGCTACATGGATACATATGCAAAGATGTGTATTTGATACAAACCTAAAGGTATTTTTAAAGGAAAACATGTGTTTACTTACTAAAAACATAAGAAGTTAATTTATGATTTTAAAAGTGTACATTTGGTATAAAAAACCTTGATATTGACAATATTTTGAAAGTATAAACGTCACCAATAATATCAACATAAATATATAATAAGATGGGTGAATAATGTGTATGAGGAAAATATAGAACATAGACCTAAGATGTCCATTGGTTTATATGATGTTTACGTCAGACTCATTAGTTTGTTAGACGCTCATATTTGCTAGACTTTGCATGGACTTGAGGTGAGTTTCATGGCCCCTTTTTACTGTTTTATATTTTGGGGAAAGACATGCATTGTTTACTAGTTTCAGAATGAATTCCTAGCAGACCGGTATACATGAGACAATATGTTTAGAGTACTCACTAAGCCCTCGCGTAATCAGTGTACCGTAACCATTAGCTATGGATTTAGCCATGAAACACTTGAATAGCTCTATTGGGTTAACACCCCCACTCTTGGTTAGTGGCTCTAACCTGGATACATATGACAAAAGGGTGCTTGTACTTCTTTTATGATTATACATTGCCTTTATTGTGCGATGTGTGAGGCATCACTCGTCGAGGTTGGTTATGGACTCATGATCGTTATTATCACTGTTTTAGCTACACAATGATGGGTCATTCTTGGATTTCATTTAGCTTTACATTTTCAACTATTTCAAAACCTGTGGACTCATCGACTTTATGTTGACAAAGTTTTTATGCATGTTTTTTAGGTAACTAAGCTATGGATGGAACCTGGGACATCATTGGGCATTCATTCACAACTGTCACCTTTTGTGTTTTCAAAACTTATGGTCATGTGAACTTTAAACAATAATTTGTGATGGTTTTCGTCGTTGAACAAATTTGGTACTTTTAATAGTAATTTATTTTGAATGTTTGCTCGTATCTTGTGATTGAAAACCTTTCTTGTCGCATCCGTGTGTTCGCTAGGCGGGGTGTGACATAAATCCACAACGGCTAGATGTCAGTTCTTAGGAAGTAGACTCGTGTCCTAGCAATGCAAGAACAGAAATCGGTTGTTGTTTCCACCTTGTGAAGCTGAGTATGTTACCGCTTCTTCATGCTGCTCGCAGGTGATTTTGATTTAATAGCAGATGCGGGTTTGAAATTTCTTACTAGCCCTATTTACGTAGAGAATGAAGCAGTTATTGCCATCACTAATGACCAGTTAACAACTCTAGGTTAAAACACATCCATGTTCGCTATCATTTCATACGCGACTGTTATGAAAAGAAGCTCATAGATGTTGTTAAAATTCACACCGACCAACAACGTGCTGACCTATTTACGAAAGCTTTCGACCAATCTCATTTTGAGTTTTTGCTTCTCGTAAATGGTGTCAAATAAAAACAAGATTAGTCCACATCGGTGCTTCTATGTTTGTACAAAGCTTCTCTCTTCAAAAAGCCAAAAACATTTGCAAAATCAACAAAAACATAAAACATTGAAAAAAATGATAAAAATCCAAAACATCATAAAATCAAAAATTGAGTTTTGCTGTGAGGATAAGAGAAAATGATAGTACATCATTGGACTGTCTGATTCCCAAAACCTAATTTGAAAATGATAATCAGTCTTACAAGAGATATATCGGTAGGCCTAAAATCATTTCAAAGTTGGCACGGTGATATAAACATTAACGACTTAACGTTGAGTGGTTACCCGCCTCATTGGCATATGGTCTTAGTACCGAAATCTCGATTAATGGGTTGCCAAAATCTGAGGTTTTGGGTCTTTAAAGCAATGATTCATCTGGGAACAATTAATCGAATCTTGGATTTATTGCAAATTCGATTGAATCGATCATG
>JAUTDX010002406.1:0-46273 GCA_030844895.1 Ambrosia x helenae | reverse complement strand
TAAAAATCTTCGGATCCCAACTTGAAACAAAAGACCTCCTGACTGACCAGTTGCATTTACAATCTCACAATCAAATCCAGAACCCCCCCAAAACTTAGACAACGAACATGGTTTTAAACTACTAGACATCGTTTCTTGCATACGATATAAAAGAGACTCCAAACTCAATTTTAAGCCTGTTAATCCATCTCGCCTTACCATCAACCCTAATCCGGTATATTAATAGACAGGACAATTCATGTTATAACATCTTTGTTAATCCTTCTAGAACAATCGACTCACGAATAATATGATCACTTGCTCCAATATTTGCACACCAGTTTCCACCCAAACCTTTGGTAGCATCAATCTCTTCAAGAATAATAGTACCATCTAACATCTTATTAACCTCCAATTGAACATCATTATTATCATCCTGTTGAACCTCTTGAATCACCAGTGTCGGCTTTGAGTTCAAATCAAAAGTCGCCTCGCTACCTTTAACAAGAGCCTCTGACTGTTGAAAATCACCAGTTCCCATCTCTTCTAAACCCAACAGCACATCTAAACCAAATAGTCCCTCCTCGATATATTATATATTATATAATATATATATATATATATATATAATATATATATATTATATTTTATATAAGTAAAGGTTCGGGTACAAATGCTAGGTTTTCTAAGAAAGGTGAGAAGACTTCCTACAATGATACGTTGGCATTAGGTTAAATTAATCTAAAGGTCATTTAGGTATTTATGCACATAATCAACATATGGTAAATTATATCAATAATAATAATAAAGGAGTTTTTTTTCGGGATTTTATTTGAAATCAAATAACTGATTTGAATTTGATTACTTTACAAATGTCATAGTATTGTTATCTGACCCCACAATTCTTTGGACAATTTAAAAACCGCCGACTGTGTCTTTTTCTTTGTGTTTAATCAACATTGCTCAACAATCCAATGTGTTTTATCCCCATCGTCTCAACAATTCAGTGTGTTTTTTCACCATCGGATCAACTTTGTGTTTTTAACAATCTAGTGTGTTTTATCACTTTTACAAAGGTCACCCCACTGTTGTACGTTATGTTTTATCAGCATCAGGTCAACTTTTTGTTTTAACACCATTTGATAAACATAAAAACACATAGAAAAACGTTAACAAGACTTTTCCATTCAAAATCATCTATCGGGTTAACTATGTGTTTCATCACTATATCCTATAAACATAAACACAATTAAACACATCATAACGACTCAAAGTTTAAAAACACAAAAACATGCTTGCTGGGAAACACAAAAATAAAATTATACTTTCCACTCATAATACACACATCCCAAGAGCCTAAAACACATAAATGATTGCGAAAAAACACAAAAACAAACATTATACTTTTCCACTCATACACACATCCCAAGAGCCTAAAACACATAAATGATTGCTGTAAAACACAAATAAAATTCAACCGATTAAAATCCCTTAGCACAACTTTCAATAGAAAAAGAAACAATCCCAAAACCCAAAATCCAATCCTAATCGTTTACTTTTGCTTCTCCACTATCTTCTCACACACAAATGCGGGCTATTAAACAACCGGAGCTTCGATTTACAGCAATGAAGGGGGTTCTGTGTGAAGATTCTAAATAAAAAACATGTAGAGAGGACTAACATATCTGTTGAGAGTACATGATTGTAGGGTTTGATAAGAGAGAGAGGGAGATATAGAGATGATCGTAAAAAGGAGAGAGAAGGATGTATGGAAAGTCTCATTAAATGAAGGAGATGTTTAACGTTTTTTTTTTTGGTGTTTTGACATTTATACCATCACAAGACCCAATTTATTAATTAAATTATAACACAATTTACAACTTTATCATCCATTTAATCTCAACCATCTATCAATTTGATCTAAATGATCTAAATGACACAATTACTTTTCATCCTTCTTACAAAACACACCTATTGGGACCATAACCCCACCATATATATATATATATATATAGGATAAGGATAAAATAGAAACCCCCTTGAGTTGGAGGAGAAACCCATGAAACTCATTTGTGACCTTGATTAACCAACATCAATGGATGAGATTGATCTACTAATATTATTATATTATTAAATGAGTTATCTTTTTTATTTTTTTAAAGCAAAAGGGTATTTTAGGAAGGAAGATTGCATTTTGTCCATATCTCCTCTCTCTCCTAAATCTCTCTCATCTCTCTTCTCTCTCCTGACTCTCTCTCCTCTTTCCTGACTCTCTCTCCTCTCTCCTGACTCTCTTCTTCTCTCCTCTCTTTTTCTTTGCTTTTACATTTTTTTCAATTTTTCAACCTTTTTATATGTAACAATAAGTTAGATTGATTTGTAACAACTTATGCGTTACGTTGTTACATTTTCAAGTGGTGGTGCTTATGTAATTGTTGATCAATTAACTAAGTCGCATATTGTTACATTCTTACCCAACTGTAAAAAGAGCATTTTACATATTTATATATGTATGTAATTAATGGTGCTTATGTAACCTGTTTTATATTCAAACTCCAAACAGAAATTTTACATATTCTTAAAAAATGTAAACATTCACAAATTTACAACAAAACAATCCCAAAAGCTTAAATAATAACTATAATATTAATAACAAAACAATATTCAAAATAAATAATAACAATAATAATAAGCTATCCATAATAATAATACTCAAAACTTAGATCTGTTGCTATCGAGCAATCTCCATCTGAAATGAAAAAATAAAAACAAATAATAATTATAATTAATAATAATAATAATATAATAATAATAAACAATAATAATAATCAACTTACCATCAAATTGCAAAATACCCAAACCTTTGTTCATCCGTCATTTCTTTGATCCCATAAAGGTTATTAATACAACCCTCCCAATCATCGCTCCAAGGTACAACGATTCAAGCAACTTAAATTCAGAAGATTTGTATGAAATCCGCACCAAGGACCAACGATCCACCCTTGAAACCACCATCAGACCCCCACCATCTCCTCCACCCCATAACTCCCCACCATCAACCCTCAGCCCCTACCCACCACCATTAAACACGTCAGCCCCTACCACCACGCAATCCACCGCCTTCGTCAAAAACCACCACCCCCTCCGCCACCTATCATATTTTATTAAAATTGAACTTCAAATAGGCATGCCTGTTCAAACTTTCAAGAACCGAAGTTTCACCACATTAAGCTAAGTCCTAATATTATGATATTTAAAACACGGCCTGCCTACATTATAGAACGAAATGTACCAGTTACTATTGCAGAAGCTATGGTGAGCTTCAATTCAGGAGTTAAATCTTGTGAAGAAGCAAGTGCAACTGCAACATTGTTAGCCTGAGAAGCCTTAGCCAATGAGGCAACAGACTCACCAAGACTCCTATAAGCTGAACCTGATGACCGGTGGGATTATTTCCGGAGCCCAACCAAACTGACCCGTTTGGTTCCAAGACCAGAAAGCCTAAGAATAGTCGACTGTCCAGTTTTTCCAGTGAAATCTTCTTCTGCAGATACTTCGGATAATAATCCGTTTAATTGAGAGTCAAGCTTCTTTAAGACAGCATTTTGAAATTTAGAGGCTTGCACTCAACATAATCGAACAAAATCGAACAAAATCAAAAAATAGAGAGGTTGTCTTTGTACACAAGAGTTTTTAACGGACTCGCCGTTAAGTTTAACGCCGGAACGAAAACCACCCACCATTCAAAACCCCCAAACTTCAGATCTATAACAGAAAACAAAGAATATATTCAGATCTGTTTCAGATCCAAAAAACCACCACCATTCACCATCGTCTTCTGTCGTCGTCGAACCACCACCGTCGTCAGTCGGTCTGTCGTTTGTTTGAAACCACCACCGTCGCATATGAAGTTAAAAACGAACAAAGCAGACAAAGAATCACAAATATTAAAATAAAAGAACAAAAAGCTTCAAACAAATTCATGAAAATAAGAATAGATCTGTTGTTTTTTTAAATGAATGGAGAAAGAAGAATTGTAGATGTTTAGGAAGAGAGAGAGAGTGTGTATGTGTGTAAGAGAGAGAGATAGGGAGGATGATGATGGGTAGATTATTATAAGGTGTCAGACATGAGATGGGTGGAAGTTACAATATTGCCCTTGTAAACAAAAGACAAAAGACTTGATGGAAAGCATACGTGGAAGGCTAGTGTCCATATGATGGGTTTCAAGGGATTCTCCAACTCAAGGAGGTTTCTATAGGATTATATAGCCTTATATATATATATTATATATATATATATATATATTTAATAGTTTGATATTAATTATAATACATTAATAAATAGTTGGACATTACAATAAAATGTCATTTTCTACCTAAAAGTAAAATAGACCATCTATTAAAACTTTGCAATAAATTAAAATTAATAAAACAAAAAATAATTTTAAGATGTTGGAAATAATTTGTTTCGCCACACAATTTTTATCAATAATTGTGGAGAATAATTGATAAACCGAACATAATCTATGTATCTATTTGTATTAAAGATATTATCATAAACTCGTTTAATTCGTTTATATAAACGAGTCAAACAGGTTATTGGGTTGTGAATGATTGGTAATAACGTTGTGAAGAGGTTAAATGGGTCATAACGAGATCCTAGGTTATAAACAGACTAATCATGCCACCAATGTGTTGTGCGCTAAAACACATCTATCTATCTATATTAATAAATAAAAAACATAAGAGATACGGGATGGCCAGCCCAGCTGGGTCGGAGGTGGGAGCAGGGGCGGATTTAGTAAGAACCTTACGGGTTCAGGCGAACCATTGGGTTTCGATTTTGATAGAAATATATAGAAAAAATGAGCATGAACCCATAAGAATATTTCGCATGAACCCATTGCATTTCTTTGTGACTGGCTCAGTGGTTAAGCATCCCACCTTTTAATGGATAGGTCTCGGTTAGACACATGTTATACGCGGTTTTCTCTTTTTTTTTTTTTTATTTATTACAAGAGTCAGCCAACCCTTGTTAGGGTTTTTCTTATCTTCTATGCACAGCAGCCCCCCTTTTTTCTTACCCAACCCAAATGAAGTTTGTAGGGGTTACCAAATTTGATCTGTCAATTATTAATACTATAAACTTTCAACTCATCATCGTTTCTTCAACAGGTATGTTCCTTTTCATTATCCTTAATCTTTACAGTTACCTCGTCTCTTAACATTGTAACAGTTATCTATGACTCGAGATTAAAATTTGAGCATATTAAGGTTATAATTTAGTTGTCGAATCTACTGATATTTAATAGATTGGACATATGCTTTGTTATAGAATAAACACGTCATTATTGACCAACGTTGCTTCTTCTTTATGCTCATTTATTCTGATTCTGTGTAAACTTGAAATTTCTTTATATTGACAGTGCACACAACCTGTTCGATAAATTGCCACAGAGGGGGTGTGAAGTTGTATCGCTCAGTATTACATTTTCCTATTTTCCAAAGGAAATGAGTAATATGCAACTTGTGTTATTGTGTACATATTATTTATGATTCTCAGCAAATTGAGTTGGGTTTTTGAATTTTGACTTTTCGCTATTTTTAACTAATAAGCAATAGAAATGGTTTGTTTGGATGCTTTTGTTGTTGGACCGGCTCATCTAGATACTTATTTATTCATCTTTTTATGCTTCCTTGCCGTGTATATAATGTTCGGAACAATGTTTTGCTTTTAGATTTTGCCTAGGCTGAACTAAAATGACCATATTTAGATCATCTAGGAAGCATTATAGGAATGCTATGAAGCATTATAGGAAAAAAAGTGACTTTAGTGATAAGGCCCAACCTGAACCGACCCGACCCGAAAATTCTAAAGTCGAGGTTGACCGAAATTCTAGCACTAAAAACATGAACCCAGTGAAAAAAAGTTCCTGGATCCGCCACTGGGTGGGAGGGTTTACCACCTTGTGTGGGGTTCTCGCCGGGAGGGTCTCGTGTTCGATCCACGGGGTATGCAAAATATGCGAAGCCTTCGGGCGGAGGGGGTTGAAAGCCTGTATGCGCGGGGGATCGAACCGGGGTGGGTAGGTTCGTTGGCAAGCGTCTTACCCGGGTGAACTACGCCGATCAAAAAAAAAAGTCTCTATTTTTATTATTCAAAACAATAAATGTATATTATTTTGGTTTTTGTTTAATAAGTCTCATTCATTCCGTATTTAAAATTATTTCCATACTTGTGTTTGAATAATTGATAATTAATATCATAAGACTAAGGGGATGTTTGGTTGATTAAGTGCTGAATCATTAAGAGGTCTGAATGGTTAAGATGTCTGAATGATTAAGTGCTGAATCATTAAGTTGGACCTCTTAATGGTTAGTTTTCTTGTCCCACATTGGTAGGAGAGCCTCATTAAGGTTCAACCTAGTTCAGTGCTTAATGGTTCAACAACATCCTAAATCTTACTGGTTCAGCCTTAACCATTCCATTCAGAAACTGAAACAAACGCACTGAATGCTGAATCATTCAGCGCTGAATAGTTCAGAGCCTCATTAAGAGGCTTACCAAACAGCCCCTAACATTGATATATATTAAATCTCATCAAATACTATTAACATTTCTAAAAACTATTTATACTAAAACTAAAAAGATATTTACAATGCCAATGAAGCCATAGCGAGTGGTGGAGGTGGGAGGTTTTAAGGCTTTGCCTGTTTCCTACCCTGGGGTTGCAAGTTAAGTCCTACTTTGTGCATGAATTGCCAAAGTACTGCGGGGGGCTCGGATTATGGGAGTTTAGCAGGCGTGGTCCCAAAAAAAGGATATTTACAATGCTTTAAATTACATAATTAATTTTTCAAACTTGAAAGTCAAACCAAATTTAAATAAATCAAATCCTCTCTGCAAGTTCATATGATCGAAATATGATTGTTCACACTGAGTCATCCATTAATATTTTAACTAACTCTTTGTTTATATCCAAGTAAACAAAATGTTTTTTCTTTTAATTTTCAAATTCTATTTTATTACTCCGTATCTTTTTACCGAACTTCATATATTTTTAGACAAATTACCAATATTCAATTTGAATTCGAAATTGATATATCCTAACAATTTTTATTGTTGTATTCTATTTGTTTCTAATAGATCAGTTTGTAACAACTTGTAATTAAAGAAAAATAATTTGTTGTTTACATACTCAAAATGTTAATTGTATGGGTGATGTAGGTAGTTAGTTTGTAACAATTTACTTTTTGATGATCATTGACAAATAATGAAATGTTTTTAAATTTGAATTATTTCTAAATTATGTTCTAATTTTTGAAGAATTGTTTATGTTTTTGACATTTTCAGTGATATCACAGTAGGGTTTGGACTTTTTTTCTGCATTTTAAGCAGAAAAAAAATGGATTTTTTTATTTTTATAAATAAAACATTTTGGTCAGAAAAACAGTAGGTAAAATATCAATAAAAATTAGAACTTTTGGTTGAAAAAAATTAAAATTTTGGTCTGTAATATGTAGGAAAAACTGACATTTTTTCTCGGAATTCGATAGGAGGATTCATCATAAAATGGTCGGAAAGGTAATAAAAAATGTAGATAAAAACCAGGCAGAATTTTCTCGGAAAAATTGACACATTCTTTTTTTTTTTTTTTTTGAAATCGGTTGGAAAGTTCATGAGAAAAGTAATAAAAATGTAATTAGAAACTAGTTGGAATCTTGTCGGAAAAACTGACACACTTTTTTGTTGGAAATGGGTCGGAAAAATCATTGGAAAATTTTACCGGCTAGATTTTTCCGACAAAAGGCACTTTGTCGAAAACTGGTTGGAAACACCCCTTTCCTACTAGGGCTGTTCAAATCGCTCGCCGCTCGAGGATCGCTCGTCTCTCGTTCGGAAAATGCTCGAAAAATGCTCGCTCGATTTTTCGCTCGGTTGTATATGAGCCGATCGGCTCGGTTCGGTTTGTAAATGAGCCAAGCACGAGCAAAGGTACGCTCGGCTCGGTTCGGCTCGAATAAATTTTTATTTATTTAATAATAAATATACACACAATTTACAGATAAATTTAAAGCTTTATATATAAGATTCTCTTGGATTTGACTCAGTATATGCAAACAAAATATAACGAGCCCACTTAACACAATAAAAAAATTAACCCTAGTATTAATAGTAAAACAATAAGTCATGTGACAGTCTTGACTTCTTTATGTTAATAGTCGTCCATCACTAATTGTCGCTTGATATCACACCTACGTTACAATGCAGCAACTGTGCCTGACGTATGCTCATCACCTCACCAGCCTCAATCTAAGCCTCATCCTTGGACATTGAGATCTCAATGTTAGTGTTATCATCGGAAATTTTGACCTTAGTTGTCACCTGACAATGAAAACATCGAAGGAAACATCTCAATTTTATACTAGTCCATATTATTCTTTGCTCAATTCTCGCCAGGCGCTCGCTCGGAAAATTTGCGCTCGAAGAAAGCTCGTTCGGTTTTCGGCTCGATTGTAAACGAGCTGCTCCGCTCGGTTCGGTTTGTAAACGAGCCAAGCATGAGCAAAGATCCGTTCGGATCGGATTGGCTCGGCTCGTGAACAGCCCTATTTCGTACCATTTTCCGACCAAGAACTTGGTTGGAAACGGGTCAGTTTTTAATAGTGGGTGGTAAAATGTTACAAATCTTTTGTAATCATTTTTCGGAAATCATGTTGCAAGCAAACAGGTTTGTATTACCCACTAGTGACAACCCATGCATGCAAAAACATAGTACTGACCCCCTATGTTTCTGCTACAAACATCTATTACCACTGCTGTGCATATACTACCAAAGTAAAAGAAGGTATTTATTAAATGTGTGATCAAAATTACAATATAGAAGATGGTCCTCAAATAAAAAGTTTTAAAAAAATGACAATGTAGGAGTGGCTCATTTGGTAAAGGCTTATTCTTCTTAGAGGCGAGGTCATGGGTTTAAATCTAGACAATGGTGTATTTGTTGTAAATATAGTGAAGGTAACATTAGCCGATAAAAATAAATAAAGAAATAAAAATAAAATAAAATAAAATGTTTAAAATAAAAAATATAAAAAACCCCTTTCCAGAAATTAATATTCCAGTGAATAAAAACTTGGTTATAGATTAACTAGCTTTTATCCCGTGAGTGTCGCGGGTTGAAAAATATATCCATTCTAATAATACTAATACTAATACTAATAGTAAATAATTATTACTCTTGTAATTAAATAAATAAAATAATAACCTTGCTATAAGGTGATACCATGTGTTGCAGTGTTGCGCGATTCTTTCTCGTAGCTTCTCTTGATGAAGTATACCTATCCATCTTTAGAAGAGTAAAATTCCAATGATAGCATGACGATTGGGCTAAATTTCAACATTGTATATAAGAACCTGGTTTAAAAGAAAAACATGATTAATGATATAACCTGAACACATTGTGTTTTTTTTCCTGTATGAACGAAACCCCATAAAAAATAGTCGTTTTTTTCTCCCTTTTTTATATAGCACTATGGTACTCGTTGGAAAGATAATAAAACGCTAGTAATTTGGTGTAATTTTTTTCTTTAAAAAATCTCGTATATAAAAGATATTAACGTTTAAAAATGATGGGAGAAAACATTAGAGAGAAAAATCTAAATTTGTTTTTAAATTCTTAAAGAGATTAGGGTTAGATAAGTGTAGGAGAATGGATAAAAACAAAATAAAAAAATAAATTAAAAACTCTCACCTTAACGTGCCATGTGACACATTCAAAGTAGGGTTAAGGCCTCCATTGAATACCACCTCATCAATATTCAATTCTTTTATTATAAGTTATAGATTATAGATTAGATGAAGAGAAACTTATGAAAATACTATTTCTTTGAGTATGTGATATGTCAAAGCACTTTCACATATATATAAGCACAAGATACGCGTATCCATTGTTTTAAAAAGGTTAGAGGCGGGCACCTTAAGGCCATTCGGTAAGGAAACGAGTCTAAGGTGGCGTCTCAGGGTGTTATTTTGTACCTGCGCTTCATAGGGCTTAGGGGCTGTTTGGTAGCCTCTTAATCAGCCTCTTAACCATTCAGGCCTGAATCATTCAGCATTCAGACTGTTTGTTTCAGCATCTGAATGGAATGATTAAGTGCTGAACCATTAAGCTAATAAGGGATGCTGAATGATTCAGCTCTTAACCATTCAGAGTCTCTTAACCATTCAGACCATGTTAATGATTCAGCACTTAATCAACCAAACAACACCTAGTTGGTAACAAAAACTGCGCCTCAAGACTTTTTGATATTTATTTTTTATGTTTTAGACTTTTTGTGCCAATTTCAAGCATTTCATGTCTTTTAACGTGTGTTTTTTAGGATTTGGATGAATGTAATAATGAAATTAGTTAGTATTTATGTCACACCCTCATTTCCGCTTGCGGGGTTTTACCGCGAGGCGCGTGACATACCAGGATTCAAGTCAACGGTCACAATAAACGACAACTATATGCTATGAAAATAACGTAGAGATACCAACCACGCAGTTTATAAGTTCAAAGTAAAATCGGATAATAACAGCGAAAGCTTTTAATGTTTACAAAACCATGGTTCCAAGTATGAATGTAGACCGATCACAGTTTACTTATGAATGCAAGACTAGACGCAGTGCGACTCCCGTGCGCCTAAGACTCCCTGCTACCTTAGCGACCTGAGAAAACATGCAATGTTTGTCAACACATAAAGTGCCGGTGAGTCACAGAGATAAGTTATAAAAGTTTGTAACGTTTGTAAATCAGACCCAACATCCTTTACATCTATACCTGATGCTAGCTAGACATCGAATACATGATACTATAGTGTCGTGAACCACTACTGAACGTTAGAATGCCTCAATACCCGTCACCGGTTCATCACCCGGGTGCCGTAAAGTTTGCTAGGACAAATATGCACCCGCCACCGACCTCCAGTCGGCCCGAGTGGGGCTTGCCGGGCCCAATAGATCTATTCACACTTTCCCTGCTATGTATACACATATTAATGGTTCACTAAAGTTTGAGAGGACTTAACTGATGAATAAAGGTCACTAAGTATCCATGTGATATAATGTAACTTGTTGGTCTAAGAGAATATATGTTCGTACCGCATGTTTCTCCCCAAAAGTATGAAAACAGTAAAGAATGGGGCTGTGACACTCACCTTAGGTTGTGTTCTTCAAGTAAAGAATAAAAGACAAGTCTTGATAGTCCTAAATACCAGAGATCTATCATAAAAGTTTGTATAAGTGTTCGACTAATAACTCTAAGGTTATCTAGTCCCCGATTGTCCAGATCGTGACCAAGTATGTTGAAAACGTGTTTGACTATTAAACCGACACACCAGACCGACCCGACATCCCGTTGGTGATCCATTACATAAACTAATCAAGTACACATAGATTACATATAAGTTTCAAGCATAAAACACTTTGTTTGTATCAAAAATCGCACATACGGAGTTGTAAGGTCGAGTCAGTATGGAATTGGGCCAGGTTCGACCCATATGACCTTGGTTCGACCCCAAATAAGTTCCCTTGACCCTTACTTAAGTTCATGCAACCTATTACATGTTCATTCGACCCTAACACATGTTAATTTGACCCTAACATGTGTTAATTCGACCTAAATCAAGCTCGTTCGACCAAACAGAAGCAACCTTCGACCTGTGCCAAACTTCCTAAACGCATCAAAACCATCTGAAAACATCACGAAAC
Source organism: Ambrosia x helenae (assembly GCA_030844895.1). NCBI lineage: Eukaryota > Viridiplantae > Streptophyta > Magnoliopsida > Asterales > Asteraceae > Ambrosia > Ambrosia x helenae. Next base: position 34,537 of record JAUTDX010002406.1, on the reverse strand, counting down.
ACAGCAGTCAAGTATGAATAACATATCCATACGAAACCCTACCAATTTTACTCCAAAATCAGTCCGTTTTAATGTTTACCCAAAATGGCAAAATTATGGAAATGTCACATCATGCATGAAAACTTTACCCGATTTGGAAACTTTATGAAATCTTTCAATAATCATCCTCAATTTGCTCAGATTATCAAGTATACGAAAACCCCCAATCATTTCATCAACAATAATATCAAAAATCAAAACCCTAGATCAATCAAAATCCCCTAAATGAGTAAAATATCATCATCCAACATTTCATAACCTAAGATAATCAAAACTCATCATCAATAACAGTCCTAAAACATCTCTATAACAACCAAATATCATATAATCATTAAACAACACATAACACAACCCAAAGCATCATTAACATAGGTTAAAGTATGTGAAAACTCATGTTTTATGGTGGGGTTTTGTTTAGAAAGGTATTAGAGAGGTTTTAAGTCATAAAAACTATATTAAAACTGATCTGGACCTTTGGGGTTTGATGAAAACGAATCAAAAATGCTTAAAATGGATTTTAGATCAAGAACACACCTTAGATCTTCACTTGTTTATGATATAGGAGATGTTTGTAGGTTAGATTATGAAAAACGAGATCAAAAAACTCCTTCCCCAGTGATTAGAGTTGAAAGAGAGTGTTTAGAGGCTTATAGGGTTTGTGAAATGAAGAAAAATGACAAAGTGTGGTATTTACAGGGTGGCTTGGTTCGACCTTGTGCCTAGGTCGAAGGAGACCTTAGCAAGGTCGAATGGCCTTTTAAACCATCTTATGCCCTGGTTCGACCCCCCCTTAAGGTCGAACCAGACTTGGTGTTTTCCAGATTTTCCAGTTTTGTCGTTTTAACGCATTTTAACACATCCTAACACATGATCATGCTGTCCTAACACATGTTAATCATATAGAACCATGTTTAACCATATAAACACCGTTAGAACACGTATTTGCATATTATATAACATATACGAATCAATCTATGCATAACATTTAATCTAATTTATGTAATCACCAACAACGGGACTCAAGACTCGGTGTGTATAAAATAACACCAATGATCCTCCGGATCATTGAACCTTGGACAATACGTAAGGTAACCCGACTCAACTGACCCAGATAAGTACGTTAATAAAATGTTTCTCGCTAAGGTAGACTTATAAGTTTGTAAAATGTTAAGTCAAATATGCCGGGTGTCACATCATCCCCCTGTTGGAAGAATTTTCGTCCCGAAAATTGCACGAAGCCAAAAAGGAAGGAGACGATAGAAAGAAACGAAAAGAAATTTTACCGGTTGTCACAATTTAATATTTTATAAGATATATAATATTTATATCTATTTTTTAATTCGCCTCGTAAGGTGAAGAATAAAAATATGAGAGGCGAAAGGTCAGCGACTTATTGGAGAGGGAAGACCGATGATGATCCGGAAACAAAGACAACTTTCTTCATCACAAACATCACGGACAGGGTCACCGGAACACAACTTTGGGAAGCTTTCCAACCCCATGTGAATGTTACAGATGCTTGGGTGCCTAGACGGAAAGGTGTTAATGGTAGAGCATTCGGATTTGTTCGATGTTAAAAGATTAGAAAACCCATCCCTACTGTTACCTTCTTTAAACAAGATTACTCTCGTGGGTAGAAGCTTGGCTATATCGCTCGCTTTGTTTGACAGGTACCACCGGAGGATTAACTATGATAACGTGCATCCGGGGACACAAATCCGGTGGATAAGGGGAAAGAAGCTGAAGCAGAGGTGTCATCATGGCCGGTCGTGGGGAACGCCTGGAACAAAAATCAGTCTACAGATTCAAAGAAGAAGATAATCTTTGGGGAAGAGGGGGCTATGTACCCGAGACACTGTATGGGCAGAGCCGCTGTGGGAATAACACATGATATGGGAAAACTTCATGGTGTTAAGAAGTCGTTATTCGACGCCGGTTATGCGGAAGTGGCCATCTCATATATTGGAGGTCTTACTGTTTTGGTTACCTTCAGGAATCGACCGGAGATGGAAGATTTCATCGCAAACAAACAGGAGGTGTGGAAGGATTTCTTTGGGTCGGTCAATCCCTAGGTGGGTCAGGACCTACCGGTGGACCGAATTGCAGTCCTAAAGGTTGTTGGTTTGCTGATTGGTCTTCGTGGAAAGCGAGAACTATGACAAGGTTGGCAAGATGTTCGGTTCCGTCGTTTGGCTGTCGGAATTTTCATGGTTAGCAATGGACAATTCAGTTGGCTATGTTCATGTCCTTACTAATCTTAAGTCTAGAATTGATGAGGAAATTTCAGTCTGTTGGAAAGAAAGAGTTCATAACGTCTGGGTTGTGGAGGAGAAACACATCATGGGTACCGGAATTCGAACCTTCGGAACCCGGGGCCAGCGATGACGAGTTCGACGATTACGAGGAAGGCGAGATCAGAGACGATAGTGACCATAGTCTGGGCTCGGATGACACGGACATGCCGGAGGAAGGCGAGCAGTCGATTAGTCAGGCGGAGGGTGAAAGGTCACGGAATATGGATGGTCACATGCATGGGGAGGGGAATCATGCATTTAATGCTACTATAAATGGGGAAACACATTCCGAGTCAAATGTGGCCCCGACTTCGGATGATATTCTCTCTACTCCTAATGGGCCAAGAAATTTATCTTTCCAGTTGGGCCAGATCACAAACAATAACAATACAACGGGCCGTAAAAGGCCCAGGAGCGTCCTTACCCCTTCTTCAGCGGATGATGACAAGAACTTTATTCCCCCTATTCCCACTAATTATGCTTTTAATGTTGTCCCTCAAGACCCCACCGTTCAACAATGTGTGGACATGAATTCCGAGCTGGATCCAGAGGAGAAGGATGGTTCAGGTCAGGTTACCCAAACGGTCACTCAATCGGCTGATGAGAACCCGTGCATCGTGCCCGTTGCAGTGGGTTTGGATCTTAATGAAGTTTCTATGGAAGTTCAAGCAGAGGTCGTGTCAATTAATGTCGAGGTGGATGCAACTGTACAGGTCGGGAACTTGGTTGGGATTTCGCTGAGATCTTGCCAAGAATTAGTCGCTAATGAAGTCATCTCGGAGTTAGGCTCCGAATTGGATCAATGAATTTCTTATCAGTTAATGTTCGCGGGGCCCGGGGTATAGGGAAAGCCGGGTGGATAAAAGGGTTGAGAACCTCATACGGGGCAGACTTCGTTGCGGTTCAAGAATAAAAAATAGCAGATCCGCCTATGTGGTTTCTCTCACAGTTTTGGGGCAGGTCATGATTTGAAGTGGCATATGCCAATTCGGATGGTAATGCGGGTGAATTGATATGCTGGTGGGACCGCTCCTGTTTTCGGATGACAAATGTTATAACGTCAAGGCACTTTATGGTGGTTACGGGTACGTTGATGCATCACAATATATTGTTAAATATAGCAAATATCCATGCTCCTAATGACCCCATTGAGAGAAGGATTCTGTGGGATGTTTTACTCTATCATAGACAGTCATTGTCGGGCTTTTGGGTTTTCATGGGCGACTTCAACGAAGTTCGCTCAAAAGATGAAAGGATGAACTCTGAATTTTCTCCTCAAAAACGCTGCTGTGTTTAATGATTATATTAGGGATGATGATCTGTTTGAGTACAATATGGTTGGCCACAAATTCACCTACATGTCGGGTTCGGGTGATAAATTGAGCAAACTAGACCGGATTCTCGTCTGTCGGCAATTCCTCGATTTCTGGCTAGGGGCCAAATTAACGGCCTTGGCTAGATTTCTTTCAGATCATTGTCCTATCCTTCTTGCAGTTAAGGCGGTGGATTTTGGACACACTCCCTTTCGCTTCTTTAATTCATGGCTTGAGCTACCGGGGTTCGATGAGTATGTTGAGCACATTTGTGGAAAGTTTGTTTTTTTGGGACCCGCGGACATTGCTTTGGCTACAAAACTGAAATGGATGAAGAATAGAATTCGGTTATGGATCTCAGCTGACAAGAAGAGAAGGGAACAGAGGAGTTTGGAATGCAAGAAGATTGTCGATTCCTTGGACATCATCTGTAATTCACGGCCACTTACAGTTGTTGAACTAGAGTCGAGATTGGCAGCCAAAAATGAATTGCTCGAAGAAGAACGAATTAGAGTTTTGGATTCAAAACAAAAATCAAGAGTAAAATGGTCGATTGATGGCGATGAAAATTCCAAATACTTCCACAATATTATTAAGATGAACACTGCTAGTAACCGGATTCATGGTATCGAATGTGGTGAGGAATGGGTTTCGGAACCAACGGTTGTGAAGGAAAAGGCGGCTGAATTCTTTGCTTCAAAGTTCGCAAGAAAATTGGTCTCTAGACCTCCGGATTTAATAAAACTTTCAGATGAAGATGCTCATTGCCTTGATCGACAATTCACCCTGGAGGAAATTACGTGTGGCCGTGTGGGATTGTGACGGGGATAAAGCACCGGGTCCGGACGGTCTTAATTTCAAGTTCCTGAAACGTTTCTGGGGTGGTCTAAAACATGATTTCTTTCGGTTATTTCATGAATTTTATGTGAAGGGGGGGTATTAATGAAAAATGCTTTTTGGCAGTCATTGCACTTATTCCAAAAGGGCGAGATCAAACATCATTCTCGGACTACAGGCCGATTAGCTTAGTTGGCTGCATTAACAAGGTTATATCCAAAGTCCTCATGTCTCGACTCAAACCGTTCATGCCTAAGCTCATCTCCGAAGAACAAACCGCCTACTTAGGTAATCGAAACATCCTTGACGGGCCGATTATTCTCAACGAAACAATTGGATTATTGAAGAAGAATAAGACTAAAGGTATGTTTTTTAAAGTTGACATCGAAAAAGCTTACGACTCACTTTGTTGGGATTTTCTTGAAGACATGTTAAGACAAATGAATTTTTCGGCCAAGTGGCGAGGTTGGATCATGTCCATTGTCCGGAATGCATGAACATCGGTGCTCATAAATGGGTCGCCTACCTATGAGTTTGAGTGTAACCGTGGTCTTAGGCAAGGCGACCCCATCTCTCCGTACTTATTCATTTTGTGCATGGAGGCCCTATCACGGATTATGAACGGGCTTGTATGTTGGGTGTTTTTCATAGTCTGAAAATCGGTGCAAATGGGCCAGTTCTGTCACATTTCATTTATGCAGACGATAGTTGTATTTTGCGGTGAATGGTCGGTGTTTAATGCGAGGAATATAAAGCGCATCCTATGAAGCTTTTACCTTGTTTCGGGGCTGAGAATCAGCCTCCAAAAAAGCTGTCTTTATGGGGTCGGTGTGACTGAAGATGAGGTTATTGGCATGTCTACCATACTCGGTTCTAAAGTGGGTTCCTTCCCGTTTATCCATCTTGGCATACCAATCGGGGCCAATATGAACCTTGTGAGAAATTGGAGTCCAATTATTGAAAAGTTCAAGCAACGCCTATCTCTTTGGAAGTCTAAATGCTTATCCTATGGGGGCCGAATGACTTTACTTAAATTTGTCCTAAACTCTCTTCCTTTGTATTACTTTTCGCTCTTCAAAGCTCCGGTACAAGTCATTCATAAGTTGGAATCAATTAGGCGCATGTTCTTTTGGGGCGGCAACGAAAACGGGGATAAAATGAGTTGGGTCGCATGGGAACATGTCATTTCTCCTATTGAATACGGGGGGGGGGGGGGGGGGGGGGTTGGTCTTGGGGCTCTTAGGGACACTAAGTCTACTAGCTAAGTGGTGGTGGCGATTTAAGGTCGATCAGTCCGGGTTGTGGCGTAAGGTGGTTTGGGCTATACATGGTAGTTCTCGCTCTTGGAACTTTATCCCGGCAAAGGTATCGATTAGTGGGCCTTGGAAACAGATAGCGAGTATCCCGGGCATACTTCAAGGCCTAAATATTGAGGTCGGACACTTCTTTCGTGGTACACCTGGTTGCGGTTCGTCGATTAATGTTTTGGAAGGATTTTTGGATCGGCCCGGAATCGCTCTCATTATCATTCCCCCTACTGTTCGCCTTGGAAAAAAGCCGATTCTGCAATGTTTCAGACCGAGTGCAAATGGGTCAGTTTGGACCTGTTTTCAGTTGGGATTGGAGGCGTGGATCTTTTAATCAAGACGAGCAAGTTGAGTTTCATGGGTTGACTTTGCTGTTGGGGGATCTGACTTTGAATGGTAATCAGGATACATGGTTTTTTTCACCAAATGGGTCAAGTGGCTTCTCTGTGAAGGCTGTTAAAGAACTGATAATTGAATCGTACCAGAATAACTCTCGGCCATCCTTTGAATGGAGCAACTGGGTCCCAAAGAAAGTTTGTGTTGTCGCCTGGCGTGCTAACCTGGATCGTTTACCGACTACCGCTGCACTCGCCAGAAGAGGTGTACACGTTCCTAATGTCTTCTGCAAATTCTGCCTGGAACACATTGAATCGGTCGAACACCTCTATACGGGCTGCTCATCGATGGCTGCTATATGGCAGCAGACATGGGTGTGGTGTAATATCTGAGGACAGGTTTTTTTCCATGTGAGGGACTTGATTAATCTACACAAATCAGCATTCATTGGACGAAGACCAAGAAAAGCTTTTCACGCGGTAGTTCTGACTGCAATTTGGAGCCTCTGGAAGGCAAGAAATGCGGCCCGTTTCAGTCAAAAACAGGTATCGGCACAACAAATCGTCGATGAAGTGAAGGTCATGAGTTTTTTATGGGTTAAAAATCGGGCAAAAATGACGAATATGACATGGGAAGATTGGCGCAGATTTGATACGACAAGGATGGGGTAGTCGCTTTACAGTTTCGGTTTATGTTTAATGTTATTAGCATGTATGTTTACTGTTTTCATGGGATGGTTGTATTCGGATACTTGTTTTTGGTGCTAGCGTCTTGCTAGTACTTCGAAATAAAGTTTGGTTGGCCGTTCAAAAAAAAGGTGAAGAGAAAATGCCTTAAAACACACAGTTCCATACTTTTATAAATAGGACCACATGTGTCATGAGTGTACCTATATATAGTTATATACATGAGTTAAATTCACGGAGTGATTTGTTTATAACATGAGTATATATAAAACATCAAGTAAATATTTTAAATAAAAATGGGTTGGAGAACTAAAAAGAGGCTAACAAAATACAGAAGGTATACAAGCACCTGAGTTTCTCTAGCATCATATATGCATATATCATATCATATGGCAATGAAAGGGACATATCTCTAGCATCATATATGCTGATCTGTCTTCTTCATCTCTACAATTTAATTTAATTTAATATAATTTAAATTCCTGGTTCAATTGTGTCAGTCCCAACTTTTGCTCTTCTGAACCTCTCTCTGCCCATGTTATCTACCATCAATCATGAATCATGTCATAAATACACACACCAAAAGTAGCTTCATTTTCTTCACATTATCACCTTTTTTTGGTCAAAAATCCACATGTGGTCCTATTTAATGTAATAAAACAAAATAACAATGGTATATACTCTAAAAACAATAATGGTATAACCTCTACCTGTATTTTTAACTTACTCATTTTCTCTCTAAGTTTGTCTACTTTCAAACAACATTTGTAAAATAAAAAATATTAAACTAATTTTGTTAAATTTGCTACATATATGTGTTTGAGAGAAATGTGAGTGATGATACACCTTTCGTCCATCGGCTCGTGTTCGGAAATCTAGCCACTTCCTCCAATGCTATGTCCAAATCCGGATACCAAATGACCCTCCACCTGTAATTCCGAAAGCTCCCGTTGGAGCTGCAAGGCCCTTGGGTATTTTTCCAAGGCCCTTGGGTATTTTTCCAATCGCCTCGAGTGCCTGAGAGTCTGAGACGCATTTTTTAAAACCAATCTCCTAAGATCCACTCATAAAATCAAAAACAAATGAATGCATTCACATTTTAATATCCTAGTCAAAGTTTAACCAAACAAAATCCTTTTTATTTTCACAATTGTCCCTTAGAAATTAGAATATAACCAACATGCAGTTATATGTGCCTATGTCAGTATGTATATGAGAGTAAATAAATGGTCCACAACAAGGAAGTTAAACACCAAGAAGAAAATTCAATACCTTTTACCTGCATATATAAATATATCATCAATGTGATTTAAAGCAGCTTCAGTGGTACCATCTCTAATTACACTGTTCATAAGAACAGATATAAAAATGGCATTTGGCAAACTCTTTTAAATCGCGCGATATAGGGTTACAGTGGCCGAAAAACATGTAAGCATGAAAATGAAGCAAAACACACTAACATCCAAAGCAAGAAAAGGATTCAATCTTCAAGAGACACCTAGTGTTTTGGGACCATTCACAATTTCAAATAGCAAATTATTCAAAGATTAATGCCACAAATTTGATGTTTCATGTCATTAGCTACGGTTAGATAAGGGACCACTCTACAAATCTACAATAAAACATGCCAGCAATCAAAAGTTTCTGGTCAAATAATGTAGAAGAACTTAAGGACATCATGTTTATGTAGGACATCCTAGATTAAAGAAGCCTTGCATATGGCTTTGTTCATTTAAGTAGGACTAATGGCGGACGACGGACCCATGATTGACTTTACCGAGGTCACTCTTTGAATATATTGAGATCATTGATCAATCAGGGTTACTCTTCGTGTATCACACATAAAAAAACACACGAGACATTAGATAAACTAAAAAATTCTTCCGGGTCACTTGACACTAGAACCCAACGCTTGATACGTCCAGTGTAGGACACCTAAAAAATGTTAAAAATGGAACTAAGATTCATTTAGCCCCCTCAAGTGCATCATGTAAGCACCCCACATGTCAATTGAAAATTTATAAAGAAAACAAAAATAGTTTAACACCACATTTTATAAAAAGGGTGTCTCCAGATTGAACAGCATAAGCACAATATTATTAGAATCATTTCTGCTAGGTATAAGCAACGTGTCAAAGAGTTGTCAAATAAATCTTATCATATGGTTAAAGAGTTGTCAAATAAATGTGAATGGGGAGTTGATATGTTTGTTTCCTTTGTGACAACAAATGCAAAGAAAGAATAATACTAGTGACCCGCTAAGACATTACCTATTAATGATAAGATGTGGCTGTTTCTTATGAATATTCACCTCGAGTGCAATTGTTGTGCTATACCGAAATGAATAAACACATTTGATTACCGATTGAAAACAAATATACATAGACATGCTATATAAATATACATAGAATAACGTTCAATACATAACCAATTTTAAATAGAGAACTACATGAGGTGGTTATGTAAGTTTATAACTGAATCACTTTCTCTCCCATTTGATCAGGCACCAAGTACAAGTAGTTGTTACGGCTATCGCAATTCATAACTTATATTATTGATTTTCTATCACATGAACACTTGTACCTTTTGCTTTAACCTTAACATATAAGATGGTCATGTAACTGCATAATCGATTAATCGCTTCTCTTTCTCTCTACAACTACATCTTTAAAGCACTACGTATAACTGTATAAGACTAAAAGTGCATATGCATCTTGCGGTTCTCTGGTTAAAATTGGATTTGTAATTAATACAGCCCCTTATATAATAAGTGCCTGTAATGCTACAACTGATACAAATAAGACTAACATTACTCTATGACGCCAGTCACGCTTATGGAAATAGCAACAGATATAGATTATTCGGATTCATACAACTAGTAGTATATAATGTCCATCTTACAAAGGGTTGGTCCTTCTTCATCACTAATACTATAATTACGATAATGCAGAATGCGCTCAACTTATTCAGGGTCTTCATATATCTACGAAACTTATTCAGGGATTTTCACCAAGAAACTTATTCAGGGTCTTTACTGTGTGTGTAATAAGGTCCCAAAGACGGTATTTTTCAAACAAGCATCTGATAAGGAGAGTGATACATCTAAAATCACAAAACCTGTAATATCTATCGTAGTTGCACTCATGATAATTGCAATTTCAGTTGACGAAATAATCCCCAAAAGCGTAATCAGATTTAACTTGATATTAACCAATTTCAAAACAAGTAATAGTTACCTGTATGTACATTGGGGAAGCAAAGACTAAACATAATTACATTTAGTTAAGCTACTTGCTAAGTGTTAAGCATATATCGCCTACCAGTGACCTATGTTGTCAAAGCGCCTAGGCGCACTCAAGGCGCATAGGCTGAGCCCGGAGCCAAGGCGCTTAAAAAACGAGGGCTTTATTAAACAAGGCGCATAGTATAAATACATTTTTAGGGGTTTTAAATATGTTTTAGGCTTGTTTATGGCTACTTTAGGATGTTTTAGAGGTTTTAGGCAACTTTTAGCTTGAATTTGACCAGAAATTGGCCTGAAAATGGTCTGAAATTGCGCCTCAGCGCGTGCCTCGTGCGCTTTTGACAACATAGCCGGTGGGACCATCAAAATGCACAGAAGCACAGGCTTAATCATATACCTTCCAGAGAGATATTTTTTAGTATAAAATGTGACACAAAGATCTGATCCCACATATAGTTGGCATATTCTACTTGCAACCAACATAGAGGCATCCAGGTCAATAACTTACAGCTCCAGAAGGTTAAAAAAATGCATTAAATATCAACATTATAAGAGAATCAAAATATCAAATCAATTGCAGCATGGCATCCAACATTTTAGATAAAAAGGTAGGCCTTGAGAACCATAATAATGTAAATAATTACTAATATTCAATTGGAAAATGTTGAACATCACAACACCATGTCTGCAAATGGTCATGGGTTTAATAGTTTACTATAGATATTGTCTAGTTCATTATTGGGATTGATCAGTAGGTGCTTCACCAATAGTGTTTATTAATCATTTACTTTTGTTTATTAGTGATGGTCTAGTTTAATTCTGAGAACATGTTAAATTTATGTTCTTGGACACAAAAATGCACTTTCCAAGCACACAGACTGAGCTAGTGAAGTTGCAAACGATCATCATTGAAAGAATAGCACAGTTCAGAACAAATTCAAGCGTACACTCATGGGATACGCAAATCTTTGGCCGTGTATCTACATATGATACTTAATCGGCTATATAAGAAAATGTTTATTTCCGAGATTTTCTCTTCAATAAACCCAAATAACTTCTAGCTTAAAACGATAAGGTTCAGCAACTTTGAGCTAGTAAGGTTGTAATTTGCAAATTAACACAGAACACTTTAACCATAGTTGTCAAAAACGACTATAGAGCACTACATTGCGTATAGGTCATATGTTGCTATATAGTATTTAACAATAAATAGCGACATTTTAATTTTTTATATTGTTTTCATCTATCTCCACTGCTCGATACCTCAGGTTTGGTCTTATAACATGTATTATTTTGTATATTTTTCTCATCTCCACTGCTCAATTACATGCAATTTTTCTGTTTCTCTACTTAACCGCTAAACATTAAATAGTGGGCGCTATAACATTGCTATTGCTACGTAGCATGTAGGTAGCTAATCGCTATTGACAACTGTTTATTTTCACGCGTTATAGCCACAATATACACAAATCTTTGGCCTTTGGCCGTGTATATTCTACGTCTGATACGTTTGTAAGAGTGTCTCGTGGCTAAATGATAAAATCGATTCTACAAAACAAATATAAATACATGATCATGTATTCAACAAATCCAAATTACCTTCAACTATAAAACAATAAGATCTCTGCAAATTTGTGAATAAGCTGCAGTAAACACAATTGCAATCAATTTCAATCTCATATAAAATTCTACACAATAACAACAATCACCACATCATTTTCGTCGAAATAATCGACCTGAAAAACTCACAATTTAAATAGTTCAACACGAACAACGAATTAACAACGCCAATCCAGCACCAACAGCAACATCAAACACGTTATGCCGTCCAAGCAAAACCCTAGAAACCGACGTGGCACACGCCCAACTAATAACAAAATTAATTCAACTCTTAACACCTTCTAGTTCCCCTAACCCTAACACATCAACCTTCAATTGACCTAAAATCTCAGTAAACAAATCCGACGAAAAGTAAATCACCGAAGCGATAAAACAGACTCTTGAAGCATGACCGCTAGGGAACGACCAATGATCCACTGCAAACCTGTTTAATAAAAAGACACATTAAAACATGTTTAATAATAAGACACCATTAAAACATGTTTAATAAAAGTAGCAGTGCAAACGAGCTAAGCTACTCGAGCTTGAGCCCGAGCCTAAAAACAAGCTCGTTTAAGAAACGAGCTCGTTATCAAGCTCGAGCTGGCTCGCGAGCCTACTATATATATAATTTTAATTGATGTATTAAAAATACATGTAAATAATAATGATTATTATCGATGAAATTACGAAAAAATAGCTAAAATTATATATAAAATAATATTTATAATTAATACTAACTAGTAAATAAATAACAAACAAGCCAAGCCCGAGCTTGGAAAAATACCTACGAGCCAAGCTCGAGCTTTAGAAAGAAAGCTCGAATCGAGCCGAGCTTGAACTTTCATAATCTAAACGAGCTCGAGCTCGGGCTCGGTTCGTTTGCACCCTTGGACTAAGTAATTTTTATTTAATACTAATATTAATAATAATTAATTATAATTAATAAATAAATAACAAACAAGCTGAGCCCGAGCTTGGCAAAATACTTACAAGCCGAGCCCGAGCTCGAGTTTTAATAACCTAAACGAGCTCGAGCTCGGGCTCAGTTCGTTTGGACCCCTAGACTAAGTAATTTTATATTTATTAATAATAATAATAATTAAAATGAAGGGGTAGGATGTGCACGTGAGGAACAGTGCTTGTTGTAGACAGGACGTGGGCGACGAACGAGGTGTTTGATGGAACCGATTATTATTAGATCAAGAACAGATCCAATTAGAAGGTTAACGATTAAGGTAAACAGGATCGGAGATGACGACGGTAGAGGAGAGAGAAGAACGGAGAAGATGATCGGAAGAAGAGACGGCCGTCGCCGGAGAGTTCGAGGAGTTTGAGGAAAAAAACGAGGGAAAATTGGTTGAAAGAGAGTGTAGAGAGAGAGGGAGAGGGTTTTGTCGATGGTGAGTAGGTGGTGGAGGAATGGTGGTGATGGTTCTGATGGTGGTGGTTGTTGTGGTTGGGTCATGGTGGTTTACGACGGTTACAGGTGGTTGTTGGGGACGGTTGGGTACGGTTGGGTACGGTGGTTGTTGATGTGTGGTTATAGTTTAAGATTGAACCAGTTTGGGCTTTGGAGTGTAGGCCTGATGATTGATTGTACTATATGGGCTAATGAGAACTATTAAAGTAGAGATTTATAAACAGCTCGCAACTAGAAGTTTAGAGGTGCACTTTTCAGTTTTTTAGTTTGGGCTGATATCGGTTTCTTTCTGAACCGGTTTAGGGTTGGAACCAGTTTGGTTTTGTACCTGTTTTCGTTGATTTGAAAGGCCGGTTTCGGTTTTGGTTCGTGAATCAATTCTTGTGCACACTTTTTTTTTAAAAAAAAAACAAGACAAAAAATGTTTTTTTACGTAAAGTTTATTTTTTATTGATTCTTACATTTTTTAAAGTGTATGGGTATATATTGATATGTATAAAAACCCTTATGTATAATTTTGTTATATAAAATTTCATTCTTTTAATAAAATATACCGTTTTTTCATACCCGTTTGAAGACCGACCGGTTCAGGGTTTGGTTAAAAAAACCGGTTTGGTTCGGGTTGAAGAGGAAAAAGAGGGGAATCAGTGGGGATCGGTGATTGGATCTGGAATCCAGACCGGTTTGGAATATACTGGTTCCAGACCGGTTAGGGTCGGGTCGGTTTGGGGGTTCGGTTCTGAGACCTGTTTTTTTGCACCTCTAACTAGAATGATGACGAACAAAAAACAAACGGTATGTGGCCGAAACAGGTTAACCGATGCAAAACAGTTTCCAAAATCTGGTAACCAATGCTAAAAAATCTCAAAACGAAACCGAACCAAATACTGGTAAAACACTGATGCTAAAACTGGCTAAACCGAACCGAAACCGATACACAAACCGCTTTGGCCCGAAAACCGGTGATGCTAAAAACCAGATGGAATTGAAAAAAACCGATTTGGGTCATAAACACAAATAAAATTATGTTCACGTTGTATTGATTTTCAATTTTCTTGTTACAAAAGTTCTGTAAGTTAATAAAAGTTGAATTTTATGTAGTTTACATGATTTTAAAAGGTGTGTACATGAACCGGAATGCAACCGAAACCGAGTAAAAAAAACTGACTCTCAAGCTGACCAACCGGGGCGGAACTTAACCAGTTTGAAACCGAAACCAGTTTAACTAAGAACCAGCCGTCAAACCGATTTGGAACAAGTTTGGGTTTGGAAAAAAGAAAATCGATTTGTTTAACTCTATCCGGACCCAAAAATACCTGGAATCATGTAAATGAAAAACCGGTTTTTTATACGTGATTCCATACCTGATGCGGTTCCTCTTTGATCATACCAGAACCGGTTTTGGAACCGGAACCAGTCTAAAAAGAAACCGTTTTTGTGCACCTTTGTAAAATAATCACGGAATTTCTGAGATATAAGAAATATAGATCTCATTTATCTTATGGGCTGTTTGGTATTCTCTTAATGACCATTCAGAGGCTACCTCTTAATGATCAATAACCCCTGAAGGATTAAGAGGTAACCTTAAGTCTCAATGGTTAAGAGACAACTATTAAGATGTTACCTCTTAACTATTCATACTTAAGATTACATCTTAACAATTAAGAGAATATGAATCATTCAGGTGTAGCCTCTTAATGACCATTCAGCTGCTACCAAACAGTCCCTTAGTATTTTTTTAATTAAGGAATTGTAATACTGTAATTGATAGTTGCGTTATATCATGAGGGTTACACTGGTGTCTTATGTATTTAACACAACGTTACACTTTCTATCCTGTTACACAAACAATATCAATGCTTGGTCTAATATCAAAGATGTTAACATTCTTTCACGGCTTATAACCTATTATCCCTTTGATTGATTGGTTCCTCATCTTGAAGTTTATACCATTATTTGTGGTTAAGGAAACTTGTCTCGTTATCACCTCTTTCCCACATAGCTAGTTCTCGATTTCGCGCTTACTATGTGATCCATTTGTAACAAATAACACTTCATAATTTATATTTTACCATGAATAACACAATGTACATAATTTGCTTTTAAATAATCAAGACTAGAACTATAAACAAGATCTTATGCCCTCTTAACTAGTTATTCGTTAAGGCGACCCGTATGACCAATTACATGGCGTTAAGAGGTAACTAGTTACTGGTTAAGGCGACACGCGTGACCCTTTACTAGCAATTGGCATAAAGAGGTACTAATGTTCATAGTTACTACTTCACATTTCAAATAAATAATAACATATTTTAGATGTATATTATAATATGATGATTAACATTAGTACATGCATAGGATTTGATTTGCAAAGTCAAGTCTCCACAGCTAGAATCCCAAATCTCAGCTAGTTTGGACAATCACAACGATGTAGATCCTGATCCACTCAATACTATCATTTAGGGGGACGGGGCGCCACCAGAATTGGTCACGGGTACCCATTACCAGCACGGTAACACCGCCGTCACCCGTGCTGGTAGTGGTCCCGTGAACCAAATTCTGGCTCTAGTTAACGGGCTGGTACCGTGATTTTTCTCTGTCTCTATCTCTCCCTCATTGATTGTGGGTAAATAATCAGTGAAGTGTTGCCTCCAAAAAAATGTTAAAGTGAAGGAAATCAGTGAAGTGATGTGGCAGTATAGGATTGGTTGAAATCAGTGAAGTTGAAAAAAACTCATGGGTAGTGCCCCGTCCCCCCTTAATCACTTTAGTACAAAGCGCACATACTGGTTAGAAATAACCAACTTAGATCATTCAAACACACATGAACTCTTATGAGTTACATAATTGAAATCAAACACTCGAGACAAACAACCAAACAATGCATGGAAACAGATTTAAGTAAAGATCATATGCAATGTGAACTTGAATTGTAATTGAATCCAGATCAAAAGAATCAAAACTATTGATCTTCTTTATTTGATCTTAAGTCTCCAAGGTTGTATCACCAAAATTTACCATTCGAGACACATATCAGGATAACGTTATGGCAAACAAGAATAAGGACCCATAATGTACACCTTTCCTTCAATGCACGAAAAGGTTATGAACTTTGGCTCAAACTATGACTCAACAAGTGCATACAATGGCACCCCACATGATTTCAACCGTTCGCGACCCTACAATAATTGGATAAAAAAAGCAATTTAAAATAACTTTATGATTGTTCCTTTTGTCTCAATTAACGTTTATTTTTTAGTACTTGACAAATAGTCACACTAAAGTTATACCCAAGAGTCATATCGAAAATGCAATTGTTCTGCAAAATATGGTTGTTAGGTAATTAGTATGATGAAAGTACCTTCAACTTTGGTACTTCAATCACACAAGCACATTCAACAACCACGGCTCCTGCACGCTCTGTGAAACCATATATACGATGAGGTATTGCTAGTTTAAAATTAAAAAAAATGATTAGGGAAACATGTTAGAACGGTCAAAAGTGACCCAAAATGTATTTTATTGCATATAAACTCACAAATTATTTGTATTCAGTGACTAGAATATTGTCAACTAATATAACTTTCGTATTCATAATTGGCACACTAATTATTTCAAGAAGGTATAACAAGTTTCGGGTCAAAATGACCCAACCCAAGTGGTTAAAGTTAAAAGCGTACCAACTAAGTTCATTGCAGCACAAACGGTACCCCCAGTGGCGATTAAATCATCAACAATTAGAGCGCGGTCTCCAGATTTAACTGCTCCAACATGCATTTCAAGCAATCCGACCCGTATTCCAATATATATTTTTCTGATATCACTTCACCTGTATATATATAACTTCTAAACCTCAAGATACTTAAACATATACACCACATATAAAAAGTTACAAATGTAACATACCAGGCAACTTTTTTGGCTTCCTTAACGGAACAAACTTCGCTCCTATTGCAAGCGCAATTGAAGGACCGAATAAGAAAACCCGAGCCTCAATTCCTAGTATAAACCAAAACATTTTTATCAACATATGGTTTGAAATATTTTCCAAAATATTTTATTAATGAAAGCCATGCATCAAGTATAAAAAATGTATATATGTTTAACATGCA
The DNA here is from genome assembly GCA_030844895.1 of Ambrosia x helenae. Lineage (NCBI taxonomy): Eukaryota > Viridiplantae > Streptophyta > Magnoliopsida > Asterales > Asteraceae > Ambrosia > Ambrosia x helenae. Next base: position 17,347 of record JAUTDX010002406.1, on the reverse strand, counting down.
TATACATCCCTAGATTCCACAATAATTGCAAAACTATCTGCCAAAAGATGCCTCTAGAAGGACTTAAAAATTAACTATTCTAAATGAAATTAGCAGATTTAAGCATCATATATTCATATAATCTTTCTTTAATAATAGTTTTATCAACTACCCTTCATATAAGCTAGCTATCAGCACACTATTTTCTTTTTTTTACAAAATCTAAATTTTTATTCCAGGACAAAAGGTGATGTGGAGACAATTAGACAAAATCAGCATGTCTAAAGAGCTCAAGGTAAGGATTATTATACTTATGATTATCTGTTTAGTAGGTAGAAAAATGGATAAATATTAAAGAAATAGACTTTTAAAGAATTTGGAGACAAAGATTATTTATTTATATGTGACAATAAAAGATTGGTTTTATTATATGACAAGTTAATAGAGACAAGAAGTTAACAGGTAATGATACCAATCTAAGATGGCTGTTCAGTTATCTATATTGTTTTGGCCCAAAAGACAATGTGTCAAATCGCTTTTTTTTCGGTTGTATTGCCTTAGGATTTATCAGTAACTAATAGGCCAAAAACGCGTATACATAGTTACACAATATAAACAAATGGAATGGTTCTAGTTTTCTAAACCACATGATGGAATGATGGAGATCCCTAACAGGCCTCGTTCAGATCTAAATTCGACTTCAAGTAAACGATAAATAATGTCGACCTGTAATGTATTTCGCTGACCCACAAAAAGTAAAGCTCTAAACATTACATGCTAATAGACAAGAGAGGCAGAACTGTACAAACTGATAAACTGACCAAATGTTCAACGAAAAAAATAAAACGAACGGTTGTGTAAGGTGCTGAGTAATTCACAGGGGACAAAAACAATCAAAGCCCACATGATTACACTAGACTATCCAACCTCTGCATATGATCTAACTAACAATAATTGATTATCAGAATATGACACCCATAGATATATAATCAGGAATCATAGAGTGTCGTGACTCGGCTGAGCAGATGTGGATGATATCAGCATATATCAAAAAGCAACTCATCCAAACAGTACAAGTCTTTGAAAAAATCCACAATGTCACTAGATCAAGCCAACAAAGTTTAAAGAAATCTGTCCTCATATTCAGATATACATCATCGCGTTGAGGCCCCCTTTCCTTCCCCTAACAAGAAGAACTACCATTACCCCACCCAAAATTTGGAATTTTTATTAAATTTTTTTTTTTTTTGTGTTGTTATAGTGTAGATCGCAACTTGCGTTGGACACGCGTCCTTCAAAGAGGTCAAAGGCATAAAGCCAGGAAGTTGGATTCAAACAGGAGACCTCTGTTAAAGTGACTCAAGCGCTTACCATCGCGCCACACTCCCAAGTCCTAACCTCTCATAATCATTCATAACAAGCAATTAATGTTCCCACTATCTATTAACCATTGAAAGATACAACAACTGTATGATCAAGTCATTTTACTTCCAAATAAAAAGGTTTGCCTAACACTAACACCACTTTAAGGCTATGTGTTATGGTCATTCCCTTCCCCTTCATCCTTCATTGCCACGTCAGCACCACATCACCATCCCATCCGTCCCTCAACTTATGTTATGGTCATCCCGAATTTCCATTTACCACATTTTTATATATTTTTATGTTCTGTTCCCGAGTTCACTTAACGAAAGAACATAAAGGAAATGGAAGAAAAGATAATCTTGTTTGTGTTCCAGGAAACGAAAGAATTTTTAGGCCAAATTCCATCCTTCGGATTTGCAAGGAAATAGAATAAAAGAAAAGAAAAGAGATTATTTTCTTTCGTTAAGTGAACTCGGAAAAGGGAGGGGGCACGGTGTTCCATGCCCTCTCCCGAACAATAACCAATGTTTATAGACATAACAAAGGTCACCACAAACTGAATAAAACAATAAAAATTTATACAACATATATCAGTTTAATTTGAACCTTTACATGATTATAAACTCAAAATTGAACATAAAATAACAAAAAAACAATTACCTGCAACAACTGATATGTTTTCATTTTTGTAACGTTCGATGAACAAGTCGACTGTATCCTTAAACACCTTAGGATCAAGCAACAATGTAGTGATGTCTTGAAACATGATACCTGTGCATGAATGTACGTGATAATGTTTGCTACATTTAAATTTAAACTAGTGAGAGATGATCTTATTGGTACCTGGTTTTGGAAGTTTGGGATGACGCGAAGTGACGATTTGATGGCGGAGATACGATCAGCGGACGACATTGTGACGGCTTGAAGGAGGAGTTGCAGGTTTGTTAATGGCGGATTTGAAGTGATATTATTTTAGAATGAAACAATTGTATTTATAGGAGTTAGACCTTGTTCCAGAGTTTCATTAAAGGATGGAAGAGAAAGGATCTCCCTCCCCTTCCTTTCTCTCCCATTCCTTCCAAGTTGGAAAGATTGAAATCACCTTAAAAACCTCTTTATTATCCCTCCCATTCCCTCCTCTTCCCTCCTACAAAAAACTCTGGAACACATTTTTTCCTCACTTCCTTCCAAATCCTTTCTCTTCCATCCTTTAATGAAACTCTGGAACATAGTGTTAATGTGCAGGGGTACAAGAAGATGACTTTTTGCATATTTCTTACCAAATTTAATATGAAGAATTGTCTAACGTGTAGACCAGTTGGTTGAGGGCCTAAAGTTTTCTATAGGAGGCTTGAGTTCAATTCCCACTAGCTACATTTGGAGAACATTAGTAGAGGGGAAATGAGGGATGACCCAGCCATTGGCTTGGGTTCGAGTCCTGATCCCGACCGGTTTTACTGATTATTTCACTGTCGTGCCTTCGGGCGGGTGAGTGGTCGGGTTTTCCCGGGAATTGGTGGCAATTGGTGGCCCGGGTACTCTCGAGTACTTGATTCGCCAAAAGGGTGCCCGAGAGTGCTCGGAAATTGATTCGTTGGCCGTTCAAAAAAAATATGAAGAATAAAATATGTGTACATAAAAGAAATAATTAAGCTGTTATTTCATATAGGGGGAGGATCAAACGAGAAGAAACTTAATGTTAGAATAAAAAGACGAAATGAAACATTAATACTTTAACTCTTATTACATTAATTATTATCTTTTTGATTAATTAGTCATTAATACTTTATCTTACACATTATCATATTTTGTCATACACATATCAAAATCTATCATACACATATCGAGATTATCATACGTTAATCCTACATATATAGAAATTCTACCTACATTTGTCCTACACACATGGAAATCATCCTTCATTGTAAATTTGGATTGATATGAAAGAATATGTTTTGAAATTGAATTATGAGTTTCATTAATTTAACTAGTCATCTATCTAACATTAAGTACAATTATTATATGGAGGATTCCTGTTGGTTTAAATTTGTTTTTTTTCTTCTTATAATACTTTTTCTTCTGATTTGAACTCTCCACATTTCTTATATATATATTTTTTAAATGATACACACTTGATAACTTATAAAACTTACATCTTGCTCGAGTGAAGTTTCTGTACAACTTGTCACTTCCTCAAGATACTTTAAAGCTGCGATGTGAATCTGAAAAAAAACAGCCAAATTGGTAGCAAATGATTTGTTATGTTATGATGATGATAGGCGATTCTGATATGTAAAGTGAACATATGTGAAATAATGATATACATGTTCAATGTTTATTATGGATATACAATCGATCACCTTAGGTGATACCATAGTTGTCAAAAGCGCGCCTAGGCCGCGCGCCTTGGTGTGCCTAGGCTCGAGGCTCACCAAGTGCGATGCGCCTTGTGAGGCGCACTATCAGGGCTGATTTCAGGCTAATTTCCGGTCAAATTCAGGCTAAAAGTTGCATAAACCTCTAAAACATCATAAATGAGTCATGAACAAGTCCTAAACAACCCTAAAACATCCTAAAGTAACCCTAAACAAACCTAAAACATCTCTAAAATCCCTAAAAACTGTATTTTATACTATGCGCCTAATTATAAAAAGCCCTCGTTTTTTATGCGCCTTGCGCCTAGGCTCCGGGCTCGGCCTATGCGCCTTGAGCGCGCCTAGGTGCTTTGACAACTATGGGTGATACCGAATAAAACAATCCCAATAGGTAAGCAGTGAATATCTATTTGAAGATAAAGAAAAATGATCTAACTGATATCAACTATAAAGATTGTAGAATGGTAACTTTTTATGTCTCCCAACTATTTTCTCTACTCATACATAATTTAAGTATCTATTTCAATAACCACCATATGTTAGTCGATTTCAAATTACATGCATTGAAAACGATCTAGGAGGCGTGCATGGTGGGGTGATTAATTATCAAGTCAGCTAGAGATTTACTTGGTGTCTAAGAATCATAGGCTGCATCTAACCGGCTTAGCAACCTTTTGTAGTCAGTGTTCCTAACAACACCAATTAAAATATAAGAAAATTAGAGTCTTACCAAACTGACTACATATGTAAATATAAATGTAGTTAGCAGATTCTTATATGTAATAGTAAGTTCAAAAACATATACATTATCTTAATATGAGTGGTGACTTGTCTAGACATGATTAATGAATTGCCTGAACAAATTGTGTTTTTTTTTATGCATGAACAAAAACCCACTAAAAAAGTCGTTTTTATGTTATTTTATATATAGTTTGGTACTTGTTGGAAAGATATTAAAACGTTCGTTAATTTGGTGTAATTTTTTTTTAAAAAAAATATCATATATAAAAGTTACTAACTATTGGGGAAAACGCATATGCCATGCACATGGGAGAAAAAAGTATTTTAGAGGAAAATCAAGGGGATGATGGTCTCACCAAGTGTCATGTGTTACACCCTTATTGTATATATTATTGTACTCGTTGGAAAGTTAATAAAACACCCTTTAATTTGGTGTAATTCTAAAAAAGTGTCGTATATAAAAGTTACTAATGTTAAAAAATCATGGGGGAAAAAGCATATGCAATGCATATGAGAGAGAAAAAAACTTTTTAAAGGACATCAAGGGAAAGATGGTCTCAACAAGTGACATGTATCACACCCCTATTATTTTATTATTACTAGATTATATCCCGAAAGCTTTTCGTGATAGACAAATCTAATATGAAGTAATAAAATATGTGTTATGATATGACATAGAAATTAATGTACTACAATATTAGAAAACAACAATTTTAATCACGTGAATAATAATGAAAATTTATATTATAAAGAAGACGTAAGTTTGGATGAGGAGCAGAGCCAGAAGCAACCATTGTAGGGCGTGATTGAGACGGTAGTCTTTAAGGTGTTTTTTTTGGGACATAGGTGGTTTTAACCTATTCTGCTCTGAACGAAAGTAGAATTCTTATTTACTGGTTTGAACATGATTAGTGACTATCCTAGACATGATTAATGCATTACCTGAACACAGTGTGTTGTTTTTTCCTATATGAAACAAAAACCCACAAAAAAGTCATTTTTTTTTTCATTTTTTTGTATAGTACCATGGTACTCGTTGGAAAGATAATCAACGTTCGTTAATTTGTGTATTTATTTTAAAAAAAAGCTCGTATTAAAAGTTATTAACGGTTAATAATTATGAGGGATACATGAGAGAAAAAGACTTTTGGAGGGAAACAAGAGGGATGATGTCACGTGGCACACCCAAAAGCGTCATGTCAGCTTTAGTGCTTTTTTTTATTAATATACTAGATTTTATTCCGGGAGCGTCCCGGAGTTGAAAAATATAACAATTCTAATAATACTAATACTAATACTAATACTTCTCTTGATTAAGTATGCCTATGCATCTTTAGAAGAGTAAAATTCAATGATAGCATGGCGAATGGCTGAATTTCAATATCGTAGATAAGAACCTGGTTTAAAAGAAAAAACATGATTAATGAATATCTAAACACTTTGTGTTTTTTTCCCGTATGAACGAAACCCCACAAAAAAATAGTCGTTTTTTTCTTCGTTTTTTATATAGCACTATGGTACTCGTTGGAAAGATAATAAAACGCTCGTTAATTTGGTGTAACTTTTTTCTTTAGAAAATCTCGTATATAAAAGATATTAACTTTTAAAAATTTGAGAGGAAACATAAGAGAGAAAAAATTAAATTTGTTTTTAAATTTTTTTTCCTAAAATAACTCAATTTAATTTTAGTAGATTAGGTTTTATATTATTATTTGTTTTTTTTTAATTTGCCACATGGCATGACACATGGCACACTCAAGGAGGAGAATGCCTCTTTGAATGCCATGTCATTAAAATTGCTTTCTTTTATTATATATATATAGATATATATATATATATAGATATATAGAATTATTATTATTATTATTATTGGGACTACTACTGCTACTGCTATTATTGCTGCTACTGCTGCTGCTCCTGCTGCTGCTACTGCTACTGCCGCTGCTGCGACTATTGCTACTACTGTTGCCGCTGCTTTACCACCACCACCACCACCACTACTATTGGGGGTGGGGGGGGGGGGGGGTTTGTTTCAAGTGGACACGATTCAAGTAGCAAGAGGTCACCGAGCTAATAAGTTGATTTCAATATAGTTGTGATTATAGTACTTTGCCTTCGTTTAAATGCTTCTTTCACCGAAAACTTGTATCCAACAAGGAGATTTGATAGAACTACATTGATGAAAATACAAGTCAAACACAGTTATTTGAATAAGGTAGATTAAAGCGGAGCAGAAGAAAATGCAACACAAGAAATACACACAAAAAAAAAGAAATGCTTAAAGTGTCTTGATGCTCTTGATTGAAGATGTCCTTGTATAGCTACCTTTTTAATGTTTTTTATTTATTTCTTTTTTGTAAGTTGTAGTATATAATACTAGCTGATTACCCCGGGAGGTCCCGGGGTTGATAAATCTAATTTTACGTGATAACCTATTACAAATGGCTCAAGTTAACTAACCACAAAATCTTCCAATCATTGCATGTTTATAGTATTCTAATCAGTAATAACTCATATTCCCCACAAAATCTAATTTTACGTGATAACATGAACACTTTGTGTGTTTTTTTCCTGTATGAACGAAACCCCACAAAAAATAGTCGATTTTTTCTCCGTTTTTTATATAACACTATGGTACTCGTTGGAAAGATAATAAAACGCTCGTTAATTTGGTGTAATTTTTTTTCTTTAAAAAATCCCGTATATAAAAGATATAAACGTTTAAAAGTTATGGGAGGAAATATGAGAGAAAATTTAAATTTTTTTTAAATTTTTTTTTCCTAAAATAACTCAATTTAATTAAAAAAGGAAACAATTTAAAAAACACCAAAAACTCTCCATTATGATGCCACGTGGCATAAGGTTGAGGCCTCCATTGCACGCCACGTCAGCAAAGGTCTTTTCTTTATATATATATATAGATTTAATATTTTTTTTAACATAAACTTTCAGTAATATTAATTTTGTATAACCATGAATACAATTTATATATATATATATATATATTATATATATATATATATATATATATATATATATATTTCAGTATAAATATAATTACCAAGCAAGAAGTTGTATCAATATACACACACGCATATCACATATTTATTTATACTAGTAGGAACGTCCGCGCGTTGCTGCGGGACCGGACCTCGAACCAGAGTCACACGGTCCGGCCGGCCCAACTAACCGCCCTAAAAAGTCAAACCAAAACCCAAAAAAAAAGGTTTAAAAACCGGTCCAATCGTCCAAAATCCCGGTCCAACAGGCCAAAATCCCGGTCTAACTAGTCAAAATCCTGGTTCAACTGGTAAAAATCCCGGTCCAACAGCCGTTCCGACTGTTTAACCTCCGGTCCTGGAACCTCACCCTCTACATGAATCTCATCACCTCTGAACGCTTCTTCTTTCATAGCTCCGAAACATATGCATAAGCAGCTGCAAGAGTACATATAATCAGTACTCTAAACATTTAATTCATCTAATCCTATCCAACCAATACAATCAACAATCGCCGATCGTAACACATCATTAACCAACAATCTTATTAGGCGTCATGCAATTAAAAATATTTTAAAATTTAAATGGGTCTATACCATAAAAATAATTACATGTTTTGTTTCACTAAAGTTGTGTTGAAGCCTTATCTTTACAATAATTTTAATCCCACCAAGGATACCATGTCTCAAATAGTTATGAAGACAATGATCAAAAACACAGTACATGATCAAAACACATCAAGGATAACAATTTTAGCCAACCCGTTTATCAAACCTACATGAACAATATTACAAAGTATTTAGTTTCTTTGTAAAAAATTAAGTGGGATAATGAAATTCAATTGATAATATGTGGATTAATAAGGTTAGCTTTTTAAAATTATTTAGCCCACCAAACATGAAGTAAAAAAAGAAGCAAATACACATAACCAAATTCATATCGATATAATGGCATTATGCTGTCATTACCTTAAATAAAATCACCCAAACAAATGAACCCCCAAAAAACTTATGTATAAGACCTCTAAAAATCACCCATTTATGTTGTCATTATCTAAGATAAAACTTCCATATAATGGCATTCGTTGAACCTCTAACATGTTTCCATTGCAAAAAATGCATAAAAAACTGTGTTTTGGTTCGAGTTGGAACGAGCCGATTAAAAAATTGTGTTTCTGGTTTGGGTCCGAGCGGGATCGGGTCAGGGGGGTTTGGTTCGGGCGGATTTGTGCAGTGTCGAGTTGGTTTAATTTTTTTTAACAGTAGTAGATCCTTAATCGGTACAGCCACAGTCCCACCCACCGCCGCTACCCATATCGCGCTATGTAGATTTGAGACAACCTTAATGTATGAGTTTCATTCATAATAATTTGAACTCATATATAATTATCAACCATAACCTTTCCCTAATTCACATGCATTCAACCAAAGACCACCATATGCTATACACAAAATGTCACATACTTGTTTTTTGGAGTGAATTGTTTGAAAGGTCATTTGCTGCTGCAACATCATCAAGTGTGTAAAGAGCCCTCTGTAAATTTACAATAAAAGAAAAGAACTTGATGATTATATCATTTGCCTATACACGCATATATGTATAAAATAAAGAATGCATAATATAACTTGTGTTGCAACATCATCAAGTGTGTAAAGAGCCTTCTATAAATTTACAATAAAAGAAAAGAACTTGATGATTATATCATTTGCCTATACACGCATATATGTATAAAATAAAGAATGCATAATATACCTTGCTAGTACACACTTACAAAGATGAATAGATTTGACCCTAACCTTTAAGAACGAAAGAAATAATCAAACTTACAGTGCAAGGTGGCCCTTGAATCAAACTTATCGTCAGAACACCTTTGACAAAATTCACAATCAAACTTCAACCTAAAGCAAAATTCATAGGAAGATTTTAGTATAAAATTTAAACTCATACTATTCGAAATCTTACAAAGAAGGCTTAAAAAAACTCACAATAAGAAGCCCTAGAAAGATCAAAACACAGTAATAATGAGAGGTTATTTGAAACTGAAAGGTCGGCATGATGATGAGTTAATGATTGGAAGAAGAAGAAGTATACAGTGGTTGAAGGTCTCTTAATAATAGAATTAATTAATTAATTTTATACTTGCTAGAGATAAAAGTGTATATTATTATTACATAATTAATGGAAAAGTTAATAGAAAATGGTTGGTACAAACATCTTAATGCATTATGGTACAAGCATCTTAATGCATTCAAAGATAATTTAGGGAAGATTTACATGACATTTGAAGGTTAAAGCATATGGCTTTTCAAATGTCATCTTAAGTTTGCCAATATAGACATTTATATCGAGACATAAGTTGCCCTAAAATAACAAAATTTGTTACAATTATGATAGTTTGTTTAATTGGGGAACCACAAAAATTTGAGGAATCAGGCAATCAATGGTTTTACATGATAAAAATTATTACAATAAAGATTAAAAAAATCATTTTATGAAACTTCTTTTTAGAGATTTTTCATATAAACACATGTACAAGTCATTCAAATAAAAAAAATACGTTTTGTTCTTACTTTTAAAACTGGATTTTAAAATTTTCTTTATTTTTTTAAGTTTTTCAATAAGACGAATTCAATGTGTGTTTATATGCAAAAGCTTCAAGTAAAATTTATCTTTTAGATTTTTACTCGTGGTTCTTCAATTCTTATTTTTCTTATATGATTCACTAATGGACTATTTGAAATTTATGTCATTTTATGGCATGATTACTATAGTTGATATAATTATATCATACATACGTTTTGTCATATAAAAATTTATTGCTTCTATAAATACAATTTATGTCATTTGGCATTATTAGCATATATTTTCTTTTAAAAATCATTATATTTGTTACAACAGTAGAGTATTTAACAGGTTAGAAATACGTGCATTACACGGGTTGTACATTAAAATAGTAAAATTAAAAAATAATTTATCAATATTTTCTTAACTAGTATAAAGTTATAAACAATGAAAATTTAATTTTTATTATTACATCTTTACTTGTTTGTGGTTTTAAAAAATTGAAAATTAACTACAAAATAATACACAAATTAATTACAGATTTGTAGTAAAAAAACAATACACAAACTAATTAAAGATTTATAGTAAACGTACAAATTATATTTAAATGTTGTCTACTTTTGAAACCCCCTAAATTTGTGGGAAGTAAATAAATTTTGCTATTAAATTTGAAAGATGCTCCTAATATAACATGTGGTTAAAGTAGCCTAAAAATCAACAAGTAGCAAAAAAAAAAAAAATATTACACCTTCCCCAATCTATAACTTATAATAAAAGAATTGAACTTTGATGATGTGGCATTCAATGGAGGCCCCAACCCCTCCTTGAATGTGCCACATGGCATTATGTAGGATTTTTTAATTTTTGATTTTTTTTAATAAATCTATATATATTATAATTATTTTAGGAAAAGATAAGAATTTAAAAACCAAATTACATTTTCTCTCTAATGTTTCCTCCCATAACTTTTAAACGTTAATATCTTTTATATACGAGATTTTTTAAAGAAAAAAATTACACCAAATTAACGAGCGTTTTATTATCTTTCCAACGAGTACCATAGTGCTATATAAAAAACGAGAAAAAAAACAACTATTTTTTGTGTGGTTTTGTTTCAAATATATTTTACTCTACTAATAAATCACAAACGAAAAACATAACTTAATAGGCAGAGATTATTTTTTTTTATATTTGAATATGATAAATTATGGCGAAAATTTGTTTAAAATAACCAAATTACATTTTCTCTCTAATGTTTCCTCCCATAACTTTTAAACGTTAATATCTTTTATATACGAGATTTTTAAAGAAAAAAATTACACCAAATTAACGAGCGTTTTATTATCTTTCCAACGAGTACCATAGTTCTATATAAAAAACGGAGAAAAAAAACAACTATTTTTGTGGGGTTTTGTTTTCAAATATATTTTACTCTACTAATAAATGATAAACGATAAACATAACTTAATAGGCAGAGATTCTTTTTTTTATATTTGAATATGATAAATTATGGCAGAAATTTGTTTAAAATAAATAATAATAATATTATAATTATTATTATTATTCATTAATCATGTATTGGCAAAGAATTAATTATGTTGTCATATTAGATATTTTATTACGTTATATTATATATTTCAACCCGGGGGGGGGGGGATATAAGTAGTGGAATATTAATTGAAAAGAAGATACGTACATTAGAAGATACGTACGTACATACATAGTTATACGCTTATATAATTATCAAACCGTAACTATTAAGGTAGCGTTTGGTATGCAGGAATGAAAGACGGAATGGAATAGAGCATTACGATGGAATGAAAAAAAAGGTGTTTGGTTGGTTAAGGTAATAGAATCATCCATTACCTCCTCCATTCCATTCCCTTTAAAAACCCCAAAATTCATTCCATATATCCCCCCTGTGTTTTTTTTCATTTCATTCCCTTTGTCACCCTTCATTAGCATCGAACACCATCACCGTCCACCTTTACCACTACTCCCACCCATCACCAGCACCACTTGACGCCACCACCGACCATCGACATTGCTGACCACCACAACCACCGGACTGTCGCTACCCACCGACCACCACTGCCACTCTCTCTCAACGACCACCGCCACCTCCACCCATCGACTACCGTCATCACCGATTACCCCGCCTCCCACCGCCAACCGCCACCTCCACCTCCATTACCGACCACCGCTACCCACCACCAAGCACTAACCGCCATCACCGACACTCTCCGTCACCGACCACTACCACCACCACCGCCACCCACCACCAACCGCCACCGCCACCTCCACCACCAAGCACCGACTGCCACCACCGACACTCTCCGTCATCGACCCCCCACCACCAACTGCCACTTACACGAACCGACCATCACCACCACCACCGCCACCACTCCTGTCCCCTATACTCCCTGTCGCCATCCATCGACCACCACAAACGCCGCCACCACCACTCACTAAGCAAATCGACAAATTAAATTAACGAAACCCACATTAAAATCGACTTTTATATTTTCATTTGTTATAAGTAAGGGAAAGATTCAATAGAAAACTCATTTTTAGGGAGAAAACTTGAGAACTTGAGAACTCTATATTACACATATGTAATATACACAATATATTGTGTGTTGCACATATACAATATACTCAATATATCATATATTGCACATATGTAATATATCATATGTTACACATGTGCAATATATACTACACATATGCAATATATGATATATTGCACATATGTAATATAAAATTCTCGAGTTTTTTCAATGAAATGAGTTTTCTAGAACCATCCCCATAAGCAATATGTCTTAAAGTTATATTTTTATAACTAAATATTTTGTTGCCCCCCTTTTTGCATTATAAATTAAAAGCATTGTCAATATGCTATTCGACACACAAGCTATAATAGAATTTATTAAATGAAATTAGCTAGTCAAATTATTTGAAACCACCGACTGGCAATGAAGGATTTTAGCTAAGTCTTGTGAGTTCTCAGTTTGTATCTTATCCGGGTTTTCGTTCCCACTGTATGTTACGTCAGAGAGTTCTACTCTTATGGCTGTACAACGATTGTAAAGTGGCAGCCGGAGGTATTGTTTCTTGTGGGGAACGCCAAGCCAGACTTTGAAGCCAGCGTGAACCCGTTAAGACAACATAGTCTGTCTAACGTGGGGGAACGGGGCTCTCCTATTTAGGAAGTGCGGGTGACCAAACACAAAAAAATTCGTCGTTCCAATTTTTTTTGAAACCACCCACTTCCAAGCCAAAGATTAAACAATGGTTACCAATAAACCAACCATTTTTCAATAACAAAATTAATTGAATTTTGTATAACCGAAAGTGGCTGATTGTAAATATCTAGCTACCAAAACATTGGTTATAGATCGAATTTTAGTTCATAACCAAACAGAAACGTCCCATGCTCATCCTTGTTGTAGCATTCGTCATTTTACCCCTTATGGATAGGTGGTATATATCTAATTGGCAACGTTGTCGTGGAGAGTGGTTTGGTTGTCTTGGTATGATCTATATCTACCAGTCCATTAGAACAAGAGAACAAATTCCATCATGCTTGAAATAGCAAAATCACACCTAACACTCAAATTTAAGCAAGAGAGCAAATTCCATCATGCTTGAAATGACACAATCACATGTCACAACTGACAAACTTTTCCAAAAATATAAAGAGGAATCTTCTTTCATTAGAATGATATCATCAATCTAGATTTGTAGTAGTACTTTTTCACCTTGTCCCTAAAAGATTTGCATAAGGTATTTCATACTCTATTCATTTGCATTTGCATTTGCATTTGTGTGCATGTTCATCGGGCATGTAATATCTATAAGCAAGATGAAGAAGAAATAAAACAATGCATGGATACATAGTAAAGTAGATTGAAAAATCATATTCATTGTGAACTCGAATTCTATTCGAATCAATCCATACACATTATTAAAACGATTGATCTTAGTCTTCATTTTATCACCTATATAATTAATATGCACATTTTCCTCAAGGCACGAGAGTTGTTATGAACTTGGCTCAAACTATGTCAACAAGTGTAATGGCTTTCCACGCGATTCCAATCGATCGCAATGGCTTCCCACGCGATTCCAATCGATCGCGACCCTACATCAATTGAATGCATAAAGCGATTTAGAAATATATTTACTATTGATCCTTTTGTTCCAATTAATGTATATTCTTATATACTTGACAAATAGTCACACTTGAATTATAACCAAGAAGAAATGCAATTTTTTGTAATATGGTACAAGTTAATTAGTTTGTAGAAAGTACCTCAACGCCGGTATTTCAACCACTCAGGCACACTCGACAACCACGGGCTCCTGCACGCTCTAAGAAACCATATAAACTGTATATGAGCTTAAAATTTTAGAGTTTTGCTTAGAAAATATTAAATTAGTGTGAAAACAATATAATTTTGTAATCATATTTTACGAACTAACCGTTAAAAAGTCTATTACAACTTTCGGGTTAGTCTGACCCAACCATGTGAATAAAGTTTGAAGGGTACCAAGTAAGTTCATCGCTGCACAAACGGTGCCCCCAGTAGCGATTAAATCATTAACTACTAGAGCTCGATCCCCAGATGTAACAACTCCAACATGCATTTGAATGCAGTCTGAGCCGTATTCCTAATTCGTATTCTTCTAATATGACTTCACCTGTAGTTTTAACTTCTTTGTTTTAAAACATAAAAATCATATAATCTTTAAATATACAAAAAGTTACAGATGTAACACACCAGGTAACTTTTTGGTTTTCTTAGTGGAACGAATTTTGCTCCTATATCAAGTGCAATTGAAGGACCGAATATGAAACCCGTGCCTCAATTCCTGGAATAAACCAACATTTTCATTAACATATGATTTAAAAACGTTTTTCCATTTTATTTCTTTTTTTAATGAAAGCCATGCTTCAAGTATACAAAATGTGAAAATGTGGGTATGTTTAACATCCATATACATCCTTAGATTCCACAACAATTGCAAATTTTCTATTCTAAACTGTAATTACCGGATTTAAGAATTGTATAAACTTTGTTTAATAATAGTATCCTTCATGTAACCTAGTTATCTGCACTTCATTGGTTTTCAACTTGTTTCATTTTAGACACCTTTTTTCCGTGATTGTCTACTTGAAATTGAACATATATAATAATAATAATAATAATAATAATAATAATAATAAAAATAATAATAAAATCCATCCAAATTCTTCACTCACATTAGAAATATTTGTTGAAGCGATTATAAGAAAACCTTAAAAAATACTAAAAAAAAAACTTCGAGAAGACCACATTTAAACAATATACTTTTTATTCTTATTATTTTCCAATCTTTCTATGTGTTATATATTGATCTTCTCCACGCACACATATAGCTCATAAGATACATACACATAACTCGTATTAGATACATATATGTAACTTCGCGAGTTATGTAGTTTCGCTAGCTACATTTACTTTTTTTTAGTTCTTTTACAATAATAAACTGGTTTGTAGTAATTATTTCAGTTTTCAACTTTGAAGCGGTTTACGATTAACCTAAACATACGGTAACAATGCATATCACAAAGTCACCGCCACACAACATCCTCATTACCTCATCAATTACCCTAATTTGTTTTTTTAAACTTTTATGTATATAAAGTGCACCAATTTACCATACATATATTGTTGGTATATTTATCTAAGAACACAAAATAAAAGAACAAGAACAAAAGGAAGCCAACTTGTACTCAAATGTTATTGCTGAATGATTCGAAAAGTGAATACAAAATACATGGATATGGACTGCTATTTATAACGAAAAACACAACTGAAATGACTAACAACTTGCAGAAGAATCGGCCAACTTATTGACTCCACAACGTTCACCAGAACTTATTCAAACTCATTCCAAACGGTTGGCTCCCCATGCACACGTTGCACTTCATACAAACATTAAGTTACCAAATGACCCCTTGAGGATGTTTATATTATATTTTCAACACCCCCCTCTAATTCAAACTTCTTTACTTCGAATCTACTCCTTTGGGCGTCAAATTTTTCTTTATTCTGAGCTTTGGTTAGAACATCTGCAACCTGATCATCAGTGGGACAGAACCTTAATTCAACAAGTCCTTTTGCCACCATATCTCGAATGAAATGGTACTTGAGCTCAATATGCTTGGTCCTGCTATGTTGTACATGATTTTGGATAGAAAAATTGCTGAACTATTGTCACAATAGATTAATAGTAGTATTTTCTTGACTTAAACCAAATCTTACAGGACCCTTCTTAACCAAACTCCTTGGCATGTGGCATCTGTGGCTGAGATATACTCAGATTTAGCACTAGACATGGCCACCACATGCTGCTTCTTGGAACTCTAGGTTATCATACCACTTCCAATAGTGAAAGTGTGAGCTGATACACTTTTCCTGTCATCAATTGAATTGGCCCAATCACTATCTGTGTACCCAACCAGCTCCACATCCAAGTTCTTCTTTGCTGTAGCATACCACAATCCATAATCAATGGTTCCTATAACATACTTCAGAATTCTCTTGGCAGCTCCCAAATGAGTCTTTGAGGGTTTTTGCATGAATCTTGACATAATCCCCACAGCAAAAGCAATATCTGGCCTTGAATGGGTCAAATAAATAAGGCCTCCAACTAGACTTCTATAATAATGCCATCAGCTGCATCAGTTCCATCATCTGATTGATGCTTCTCACTAGTATTCATTGGTGTTGAAATACTTTCACTATTGTATAGCCCAAACTTGTTGATGAGATTGTAAGCATATCTTTCTTGACCCATAAACACTCCATCTTTGGTCTGCTTGATTTATTTGCCATATCAAACTGTGATTTCATATTCTTCTTGAATTCAGCTGCAGGCTTGACATCAGAACTTGTATACACTATGTCATCCACATATAGACAAACATAGATAACATGACTTCCAATTCTTCTAAAATAGAGTGTTGGTTTCATTTGGGCTCTTAGTGTATCCTGCATCTACAAAATAAAATCAATTTTAGAGTACCATGCCCTAGGGCTTGTTTAAGCCCATAGAGAGCTTTCCTCAACTTATGCACTTCTTTTCTTCACTAATCTTTACAAAGCCTTCTGGTTGTTCAACAAAGATATCTTCATTTAATTCTCCATTAAGAAGGCAGGTTTCACATCCAGTTGAACAGTGGCTATCCATAATGTGCAGCAACAACTATAACCAATCTAATGGTTTCAAATCTTGCAACAGGTGCAAAAGTCTCTTCATAGTCCACACCATACTTCT
>JAUTDX010002405.1:0-46374 GCA_030844895.1 Ambrosia x helenae | reverse complement strand
AAACGATTTTAGTTGTGTTTTTATTTTGTACAATTGCTTTGTAAAATGTGTAGAAGGTTTATAAATAATATGACTTTTTATTTGTGTTATTATTTTATACAACTTATACCAAACCTGTTTTAACATAATACGAAACTTGTTGTAACATAATATATACATGTAACTGCATAAATTACTACATTTGTAAAATTGAAAAACATAAAAACAGGTAACTGATATTTAAAAAAAAAATTACATCCACCAAACTTATAACAATCATGTTTGTAACACAATATACATATGGTACATCTTTTGTTATTGTGTTACACCTTATATCATATCATAACTTTTGTTAAATGTTAAGTTTTTTGTATAATAAATAAACATCACCTAGTCCGTATGAGCGGCATCTACATTTTTAAATTTTTACAATGTCACATAGTATTTTTACAGGTTTAACAATGAACAAAAAAACATATGTTTTCATGAGTTTTTACAATGTTACATAGTCAGTATAACACATATTACAATGTTATATATTACGTCACCTACGTTTTTAATTTGTTTTTACAATGTTATATATGTAACACAGAACATTACAATATAACTTAATTGCATAATACATGTTACAGCATACAAACATAATAAAGAAAAATGGTAAAAAGAAAAATGTTACATATTTAACACGAAATTTTTAAATACATAACAAAGAAAAACTGTTACATATTTTACCCCTCCTCAACCTTTTAATAGGTTGCTTATTAAACTATTATATAATATATAATTAAATTATTAATACTACAGTAGATATCAAGAAAATTTATAACATAAACTACCACATCTCAATGCTTTTTAACTTACACCTTCTTTTTCCTATTTTTCATTACCATTAAACCACCAAAAGCTATTAAAATACGTTTTAAAATTGCTACATGTTTAAGCCTCTCGTTTAAATGCGCATATATATATATATATATATCTATATATTTCAAATGGCTAAATCCTACATGGCACTCATATAACCATTCTCTTCTTTGAGAGTGCCATGTAGGATGCCATGTGAGATTAAGTAATTTTAGAAAAAAAAGTTTAAAAACAAAATTGGAGTTTTATCTCTCGTGTTTCCTCTAATAAATTTTAAACGTTAATATCTTTTATCTACGAGATTTCTTAAAGAAAAAAATTGCACCAAATTAACGAGCGTTTTATTATCTTTCCAACGAGTATCATAGTGCTATATAAAAAACGGAGAAAAAAGACTTTTTTTATGCTACCAAAAACAACATCATCGTCTCTGTTTTTTGTCGTTGTTTATCGATTCAAGCTGACTAAAGCCATGGTCGACGACTAGAAATCATAGTTTCTCTTCTTTTTTTTTGTCGGTGGATCTGATGGTGGGAACGGTGGTGGACCGGCTGTCTTTGGATCTAATGGTGGTGGACTGGTTGTCTCTGGATCTGATGTTGGCGACGATGGTGGACCGGTTCAGGCTGCAACTTTCTTTGTTCCATTTTCATTCATTAATGTCTTTGGGTCTGATTGTATGGCGATGGTGGCGGACTCGTTGTGGTGTTGGGTGTTCTGGTTATGAAGTTTGTGAGGGGATTTTGGTTGAGTAATAGGATAAAAGAGAAGAGAGAGGATATATGGAAAAGCATGAAGTTGAAAGAAGAGATAGGAGACAGAAAAAGTGAGAGGTTGAGTTTGTTAATTTAACTGTCAGACTAATGTCATGGATCAAAAATTAAGTTGAAGTGCCAAAAATGCCCTTGGATACTTTTCTAATAAACCAAACGTGGCAAAATGATAGCCATTTGATGAGTTTCTAGAGTTTTTTCAACTCAAGTGGGTTTTTTCAAGATACTTAGCCTATATACGTATATATAGGTTTAGGTTCATGTACACAAAGGCTATATTTCGCGAGAAGTGCGAGAAGGATTAAGAAATGACATGTAGGCATCATGTTTTGGATTTAGGAATGATGTATTGGATTGTTTTGGCTAGAAAAACACTAAGCACAACAAATTCAAATACAATGCAATGTATTATAGTCATAGAATTTAAAATATAGCTAAAACACACTGCTTAACTTTCTTGGCATAGTGTTTTAAGTTTTAACCTTAGAATACATTGCTTTGGGTTTTTAGTTGTTATGTTTGGTGTTTTTTAGACAAAATAATCCAAAGCATCATAAAAAAAAGTTCAAAAAATAATACCTACATATCAATTCTTAATCCTTCTCACCCTTCACACCAAATATGGTTTTTGTACAAGAACCTCAACATATATATATATATATATATATATTACACGTGTGTGTGTATTAAATGTAGAAAATGCATTTTCCTAAGATGTGTTGGTAGGTCCAGCTGGTTTTGAGGGTTTCCTTAGCAGTACTACTAAAATAATTAAATCAATACGGAAATCTTGTGAGTTTTCACCTTAGGAGAAATACAAAGACTGAAACAGCCAAAATAGGGTGATAGGTACCACTATAGATTTAAAAACATGCATGTATGTACTAAAAATTAAGTTCATTTAGCACACCACTTCCTTTTTTTTAAAATAAATTTGGATGTTGGTTGAGCTTAAACTTTGCATAATTTCATCATTTGGGCTAGCACACTATAAACCAAAGCCTTAGTGTCACATGCTGAGTTTCAACTTGGTTGAAACACCTCTAGGTCAGGTTAGATAGAATAAACTGAAGCTTATGTGTCATATACATATATTAAGTTGCAGCTTAGTTAAAACAACTTTAGGTTAAGTTTAAGTTGATTAGAAAATATATAAAAATGCTCATAAACATATTTATCCATCGTTATCCATATAGTGAATTAATTTTTAATACACATAGGTTTTTGTTTAAAGTAGTAGGGAAATCTATATGGTTTTTACCTTCTGCCTTGAAATGCGTAGGTAGGATTAGGTTAAGCTTTGGTTTCCCAAGTGTGAGACCCATAAATAGACCCGTAAATTTAACATAAAAGTGGAAGATAATTGGGGCCTGATTAGTTAGTGGTTGGGTTTTAATTGGCTAAAAAATAATGAAAATTGTGGTTAATGCGTTAACAAATACATTCTCCTATATTTGCAAATACAGTTACTCATCATAGGGATTGACACAAAAGTTATTCCAAATATGGTCGATCAATCTACATGAAGGTTCAAGTGTACATGAGTGATTTGTAACGCCCACATATTTTCCTCTTCTTGCCCCTTATCAGCTGGCACAACATCCTTATTAATGTTATTTGGATCGTATTTGCGTTTCACCTAGCATTCATCTTGAATAATCATGTTAATAATGTACAAGCAAACATAATGTATCTCAATTTTTTTTGGTGTCTACGCAAGCGTCAGGTGTCGCACAAAATGCCATCATTCCATTAACACACTAAATAACCGTTCCACGTACATCAATTTCTTTCTCATTCTTGGCATTTTTCAAACTTATTTCTTTATCATCATCCGCATCTGGTATGGTTTCAACACTTGTTGAGCAATCGAAATGCTGGTATTACTTCCCGGAAATCATAAACAAAGAATAAGTCTAGTACCTTGTATTAGGTGTTTGAAAACCTCCGATCTTCAACCAAGAACTCCAAAAAAGGCATGCAATCTTATGAATAAGCATCATCTAACTTTATTATGGGATGTCCTTGATCACCTCGCATAAATTAAACCCTCCATGCATTAGGGAAACTACCCCATGGCCATTGCGTACAATCAAGGTTGCCAGCATGCGAGGAAATCCATGTCTTTCTTTGTGGTTGCATACAGTTTTTTAACGTTCTTTTTTGTTGATTTACGTAGACACTCCTTGCTATATAGCTTCACCACACTTTCGAAAATTTATACACACATTCTCGTGATATACTTTAAAACGATCTCAAAAATTCATCCCATGAATCACTGTAATGTCGTATGCCAATTTGAGAAATCACCGATGTGCACTTTTGTAAGGTAGTAAAAACACTTTTACCTCTAGCATCATATCATAATGTGGAAAATGGGCCCCGAATAGCCAAAATTATTGTGAATACATAAGAACACGTAGCGACTCATTCGATATTGATGCCTAAACTATTCGTTGGTGTACAAAGGGTTCACAGTAAAATAGTCAACCACTAAACGTTCTTGTACAACTTTATGTAATTACTTAAATTTTTTTGAATAAACTACAATAAAAAAGACAAAAAATTATAATACTAGTGCTATTTATCTATAATAAATAAGATGTAAACAAAAAATAACTCAACAATAAAACTAAAATTAGAATATTTTCCCGATATCTGTTTAGTTGCGTACTCCTTATTCTTGGTTTTGACATTTGTTCGTTTTCTTTAAGTTCTAAAGTTATTTGAGCTGCCTCCATAACCGCGTTAAGATAAATTTATGATTTACATAGAAGATGACGAAGAACTCATGATTTTCACAAAAAAAAATTAACAAGATTTTAGTAGATATTGATCCAAATTTAGAGATAATTGTGAATTGTTTGGTTTATATAAGTTTTAATAATTAATTTTAAAGTAGTCTCTTTCTTTCAGAAAATGTTAGTTAAAATGGTCACAACATGCAAAGGGAAGACGCCACTAATGCCGCCAATCACAGGTATGGGGTTGTACCCGATCGACGTTGATGGCCATGTGGGCTCCCCATCCCAATGGCAATGGCTTGGGTTCGGATAGGATATTGGTAATCCCATACATATACCTGGTTGTAAAATCGTGTCCCATACCTAACCCAAAACCCATCGGGTAATTACCCGTTGGTTATCGGGCATAACCGTTTTCTTCATCTGCTACCCTTGTTTCTTCCTTTTCTCTTCTTCTTTCTCTTCTTCTTCTTCTTCCAAGAACCAGCCCAAATAAACCCTAAAATCGGTTTTAATTCGCGAATTTAATGCTAAATGAAGCGATTTACAGTCAAGTGAAACACGATTTACAGTCCAAATGGTTCGATGTACCAGTTCAGATGGGATCGACAGTATGTTAAACGATACCCATTGGGATTTCTAGATACATTTTTTTTACTTCTATGATTATTACAATGTTTTTATTTATAACAACTCTTATCAATTAATGTACATTACACACACACACACTTATAAGTCTCATCATAAATAAATAATAGCTTTTAATTTTGGGAAATTGGATTTTAACACCCTGAACTATTGACAATTGGCCGCTGACGCACTAAACTACAAAATTAAACACCACCACACTGTACTTTCAACTTATTGGCATGTATCACCCTCAGACTAACCATGGTTAATTTTTACTGACGTGTCATGGTGACGTGTCCATTTTTGCTAACGTGGCATGGGCAATTGGATTTTAACACTCAGAACTATTGATTATTGACCTCTAACGCACTAAACTACAAAATTGATGGATTTGAGCTTGGTTCAAGAGCTTCAAGTCTGATTATTCTCTTTTCATCATTCCTAGTCATCATCTCTGTTTTCTGTAGTTCGATTATTTGTTTTGATCGGTAATTAGGTTCTTTATATATTGGTCACTACCGCCCCTGTCATCACCTGCAGACGTGTACCCCGTCTAATCAGGTCATTCAAGAGTCTGTGGTGACCTCGTGATGGTATTATGGTAGCAACAATGATTCTTAAGGTATCAATTGTTAGTGGTGGTTGGTGTAATGGTGTGCGACAACCGCGACGGAGGTGCAGGACTTCGATTGTGGCGTGTCGGTTGTTAATGACTGTATGGGTTCGATGGCTGGTGTTGGTTAAGATTCAAGATGGTAACGGCGGTTAGGTGTTTTGTTAAGATTGATGATAATGATGGATGGTAGTTGGCTGCAGTAATGGTGATGGAGGTGTTAGTCTAGAAACTGTGAATATAATGTATCATGGACTGGTCAACGTTCAACACAAGCAAAGCTGGTCAACCTTAAACAGGATTGATTGGGCTAGTTACGAGTATATTATTGTCCAAAATCAAATCAAACACAAACGAAATATCTTCAAGTGTGATTATTGTCCAAAATGATTCACCACAAAAATGGATCTTGGTCCAATGATACAAAGAACCAAATGACCAGACATTACAAATAATCGAATTACAGAAGACATAGATGATGACTTGGAATGAGGAAAAGAGAATAATCAGACTTCAAACTCTTGAACCAAGCTCAAATCCATCAATTTTGTAGTTTAGTGCGCCAGCGGCCAATAATCAATAGTTTAGGGTGTTAAAATCCAATTCCCCATGCCACGTCAGCAAAAATGGACACGTCACCATGCCACGTCAGCAAAAAAATTAACCGTGGTTAGTCTGAGGGTGATACATGCCAATAAGTTGAAAGTACAGTGTGGTGTTGTTCAATTTTGTAGTTTAGTGCGTCAGCGGCCAATTATCAATAGTTCAAGGTGTTACAATCCAATTTCCCTTTAATTTTTATATAGTTTTATGTATATACTTCACAACATACAAAATATGAATAATGTTATCAAATACATATATTTCAAAACTAAATTTATTTTTTCACATAATGAACCTACTAAAATAGAAATATAAATAAACAATCTTCCAGGTTATGATCAGGTATATAGAGGGTGTTTGGGATTGCTTTTTGAAAATAGGTTATGCGTTTTGATGCAATAGGGATGGAGCTGCTTTTAGATTATTGCGTTTTGGTAACATTTTAAACACTGATAATCAATTTTTATAAATCTTTCCCAGACACTAAAAACTAATTATTTGTGTTTTCAATAAAAATCCATTTCAAAACTCAACCCAAACACCCTCATAGTTCGAGTAAACGATATGTAGTTTCGTGTAATCGGTTGGAGTATCGCCTAATACCATACCCGTCCCGAACACAGAATTTTTTTTAGATCTAATCTCATACCCAGCCCAAACCCGTAGGGTTTTTGGTATACCCAGAGGCATCCCGAGAATTTACGTGCTCTATCCGAGCAGTTAAAAAATATGCCTCTTAATCTTTAATAAATTAAATAATTTAACTAAATGTTACGATGATCAATAGTATAGTAATAAACATCACAATTGCAAAATAATAGTATTAGAATGAGTGAAATTACATACCGTAATAGACTAGTATCTAACCGACGATTCGTTAACTTCTCCTTGTATTCTTGCTAGCAAATTGGCGGACCAACTCTTCGCACTTTATACAATATATGATTTCGTTCCTGATAACTATCATTGCTAACCTGCTAAGTCTTTCCTGGGACACTGTGGGTCATAAGTATGATTTTAACAACTTTAATTTTGAAAAGCTCCTTTCTGTAGATGCCATCGTGACTGGAATAATCAATAACATTCTATATTTAATGCACTTATTTGAGAAATAACATTATCTTTCATATGCTCAAAAATATCTATAGGGTCGCTAAATTTTCGTGATGTTTAAATAAGTTCAACTCTAAACAGAAAAAAAAACGTTGTTTTTTATTATTATTTTGGTAGGTTAAAAAGGTACTGGGCTTATAATGTAATGAGCTTTGAGTTAATAATATTTAAGTTTTAAATTGATTATTATTAGGCCCAATGTTTAAATGTTCAATGGGTTTTCTATTTTAAAAATACACACACATATATATAGGAATTTTATAAAAGAAATTGTGCCCCCGATAAAAATAGGCCCAAGCCGGATGGACTCCCCGGCTTGGGCCAAATCCGCCTATGGGTATACCCGTTAGGTTTGGTTTTCTTTATCCATCCCTAGCTCCCCGCGAATGACAACCCAACAATCTCAAACCTCACAATTCCCGACCCAATATTCACAACACTCGCAATTTCATCAGTTTCCTTGAGACACCCGAAATGAATCCATGTTACCAAAATCCAAACTACTAGGAACCCAAAATGAATCCATATTACCCACGCCATTAACACCACCTAAGTATCACGAACCCGAACAATCCAATGATTCTATTGAAACTTTACTAGACTTTTAGGAGTGCTTTGGGAGATCTAAGGAAAGTGAATTGATGCTGTGATTGTTTATTGACTTATTGATAAACGCACGTTGTGGTAACAACTTTTTTCACAATATATAATCCACAGCAAATGCATTAACCAGACGGCTTCAAGTGAAATTATATTCACAATGGTTAAAGCAATCAGAGTGTATGAATATGGTGGCCCTGAGGTGAACCTTCTCTCTTTTACAACATAAGTAGAAATTCAAGCATGAGGATATTATCTTCATAACCTTAGTTTATAGTTAAATCTACGGTAAAAAAAATGATTCATGGCGATTTAAATTTACTCGTTGTTACAGGTGATGAAATGGGAAGATGTGGAATTAGGAGAACCCAAAAATGGAGAAATTAAAGTGAAAATCAAGGCCGTTGGAATAAATTATATGGATATTTATATGCGTAAAGGACTAGCTGGTGATCATAATCCGGCTGTGCCATACACACCAGGTTTACACCAACTTTCTATATAAACAACTTTAAGATTGTATACAAGGGAATTGGATTTCAATAATCCAAACTTTGTTTCGTTGGTCGACAATCATCTGTACTTAATAAATTCCCCACAATAGTCCCAGCTTTCAAACAAATTCCTCCAATGATCTTTTCAACTTTCAAACTCTTTCAATTTTGAAAATTGGTTAGTTCGCATTTAACAAAAGTTCATCGGAGGAAAATACTTTGAAAGTTGGGAGTTGGGACTGTTGTATGTATTTTCTCAAGTACAGATTATTGCCAACCAATGAGGCAAAGTTTTGATTATTAAAATGCAATTCCCCTTGTATATACAAAAACATCAAAAATGTATAATTAATACATAAGACCTTGAAAAAAACAATGACTTTAACCTTCCATATTTTAATTTACTCTAAAACAATAGCATTTCAGGCTAAATTTTATTTATTGCAACATACTAATTGAGTTGATATTTCCAACAATTGAACTGAAGGTATGGAGTGCGCTGGAGTTGTAATAGCAGTGGGAACTGAAGTCACGTCACGCAAAGTTGGAGATATGGTGGCTTATGCTAGCTACCCTGTGTGCGCGTATGCTGAAGAACAATTACTTCCTGCAGATAGAATTGTGCCCTTGCCCCATTCTATCAATCCGATCATAGCTGCTGCTGCAATCTTTAAGGGATTAACAGCTTATGGGTTGGTTCGAAAATGCTTTAAGGTGCTTAAAACATTGCTTTTAAATCTGAATCCATGTAGTCTCAAAACTAAGTGGTTGATTTTGGAAACAGGTTGGACCTGGGCATACAATCCTTTTTCATGCAGCTGCAGGAGGTGTTGGATCTTTGGCATGCCAATGGGCAAACGCGCTTGGGGCCACTGTAATTGGAACTGTTTCAGCAAAAGAGAAAGCGGTGCAAGCAAAGGAAGATGGATGCCACCATGTCATCATCTACAAAGAGGAGAACTTTGTTGATCGCGTTATGGAGATCACATCAGCAAAAGGGGTTGATGTAGTATACGACTCTATTGGGAATGACACTTTTAAGGTTATGGTTTAAATTTATAGTAGTAACTTTAAGTAGAGAACTGGATAAAATGCACTTGTAAATGGTGATTAGTGAACATACTTAATTGGAGTCAAAATGTAATTAGGTATGCGGTGCATTATGAGCTGGTTATTGTAGTTCTCTGGGTTAAATACAACCCATATACATGTACGTTATGAACTATACACAGATGTTTTTTTTGAAGGGCTCAATGGCGTGCTTAAAGGTTCATGGAACGTTGGCGGTATATGGGAAGGCATCAGGTGCACACGAACCTTTAAGATTCGAAAAGGTTGCACAAATAGAAATCTACTACACCGCGCCATCAGTTTTCATTTACACAAAAGAACGAAAGGACCTCCTTGAGGCTTCAAGAGAGCTCTTCTCTAATATTGAGAAGGGGTTCATACGGGTTCATGTAAATCACATGTACCCTTTGTCACAAGCAGCCCACGCTCATTCAGACATGGAGAGTCGAAACACAAAAGGTTCTGTTGTGTTGTTACCTGATGCCTAATGGTGGTTGTGTTATTTAGTCACCGATTAATAATGCTTTGTGAATCATTTTAGTAACCTAATCATGTTGTATTACTTATGAGTCATTTATTACTAATAATAACTAATTCGTGGCCTACACATTATTATTTTGGTGAGTCACTGGTTTGAATTTATTTCACGGACTAGGTTATTTGCCGTCACACGAGTATAATAAATAAAATTTATATAAAGTTTAAACATATAGTAATTGAGATTACATATTAATGTAAAAAATTGAAATTTTAATATACAATATAACTAGTATTAACACCCGTGCGTTGCTGCGGGGGCGTAAATAGTACAAAAGACTAACCACCAAATCGCTTATCTAAAAACTTATGCTATAATGCCCTACTGGAAAAAAGAATCAAAGAAGACTTAGATTTATTTTAAGATAACCTGTTGAATCTAAATATAAAATATTTCATGGCCACGGCCCTATTAAGTGATGCAAATACACAATAGTAAATAACTTGTAATAGTCTACCAGTTAGGTGCCTAGCGAACTTGTATGTTTTTCTTATGATTATAATTTGATCACGGCAACTTGTGAAGTTACCTCCTACACTTGTGTAGCAGTGTTGCATAAGAAGTTGTAGAATTCTTTGACAGGGTACACTCTACGTCACCTCAACCGACAACCATCCTGTAACATGGTTTTTGTTGTTTTGGCTATGAGTCACTAACTTTTCTCATGCAATATGCAAGGTTTGGTGTTCTTTTGATATGTTGTTTGCTTCATTGTGTATGATTACCTAGACGTGGAACTTACATTTTTTCCTAAAACCCTTGATTGTTTTGTATAATCAGACAGATGACAATCATCTTATTTCACTCATCGACTTCCAAAAGTCAAACTTTAAGTTTAATTCACATAACAATTCTCTTAGCAAGTTTTATGGTCACTAATGGGCCAAGCCAGGTTGGAGTCGCCAGCCGAGCATTGGCTAGACCAAACAAAAAGAATTGTAAAACACATTCAAGCTATTATATTAGAGTATAATTTCAAGGTCAAGGCGCATAACACAAATGATTTTGCAAATAGAAAGTATAAATATAATCGTAAATTGCAGCAAGTCAGCAAGTAAAGCATTACTCAGAAAAAAAACTTAATAAATTCAAATCACATAAGTGCATAAAAAAAGTTCTTTAAAGTGTGATACATACCTTGTTTATTTTTTTGTGGGTGAAACCCAAGAAAGAAATCACTCGCAGGGAAATATAACGTCCTCTTAATCCTATGCATATGCGTATTTGGGATATTATCAAAATATGCGACAAAATTCTTTTTGTTTACATCTTTCAAATATGATGCTACAATTTTCTTGATAAGCAAATAGAGAATACATACGAAAGAAAAAAAAACTAACCTGTAAAAGGTGAGCTACTTGATGGGCGTTTTTGTTTCCGGTCAATAACATGGAGAAATCCTTTTTTTGATTTGGATGCCCCAAACTTATACTAACATCTATTGTGACCGCCGAAGAAGCCCTCGACATCTATTGTTGCCGCCTTGATCAACGGTTCGATTTAGCCCGAGTATAAGACCCAATGTAGCCTTAGAACCACAATCGTTGCTTTATTCGGCTGGATTAGATGCTGTTGTACCCCAAATCATCATCGCTCAACTTCGTCACTTGATTTGTATCAGATGAGAGCGTGAAGATTGAAGATTGAAGAATGAAGAATGAAGCGGAAAGGAGTAATACACAACCAAATAAGCATCAGTTACAACACCTTCAAGCACAAAACACCTCCTAGGAACAACGTACAACAACACCATAAGGCACAAATTAGTTGTAAATTAATACTATATACACTTACTAAAAAATACAAAAAAAATCACAAATCTCTACTAATCTCTTTACATACAATATTGGTTGTTTTATTTGTTGACATTACAATCTCTATGTAATTTTAATAATTCAAATCTGACTCTGCTTTTTTATTCAACACCGACTCTGCTTTTTTACTCTTAATAACATGACGCACAACTGGCCATAAGCAAAAATTGGGTATTTCAAATACAAAGCAACTCTTTATAGTGCTTGTCTATTGTTTTTCTTATTTAAGTTAAACAAAAAATAAGACATTCAAATAAAACAAACGTTAGTTTTCGAAAGTGATAATAAGATTTGGAAAAATGACATAAACATAAACATAAGCAATTGTTCGAAAGTTATAGCATAACTAAGAAATAATTCAAATTTGAAAACATTTTATTGTTGTGTCAATGATCAACAAAGAAGTAAATTGTTACAAACTAACCCTATAGCAATCTAAAAAATCTGGAATCAAAAGTTAATTGGAAATATCTTAAACATTTAGCAATTATCAAATCACAAATGGAAAGAGTCTTAATATTGTGAAATTTTAAAATAATATTTTTTATTTTACAAGAATGTTAAAAAGGAATCAAGCTAATTAAATATTCAACTACGTACAAATTTAATTCATATTTGTAAATTGTTATCCCAATGTTTATGATTTTTTCATAATTAAAAATGTATTTTTTTCAAAATTTATTTAGTTTTGAACAGTCATACTTTGATTAGATGAACTGATTTAGGTAAATTGAACTATTTAAATTTGGTTTGACTTTAAAGTTTGAAAATTTAGTAATGTAATTTTAAAGTGCGATAAATATTCTTTTAGTTTTATAATTATAAATAGTTTTTAGAAATGGTCAATTATATTTGAAGAAATTGAATATATAAAAAATGTTTGTCTTCTCATATTTTATATTGATTATTAAAAATAACTATGAAAATAATTTAAATACTAAGGTCTTGTTTGTTTTTTCTACAGAAAAAGGTCTGCGGACCACATCTGTAACATCTGCAAGAGAATGGGTGAACTAAAGGTCTGCAGTCTGCAAGAAGAAGACTGATTGTTTGTTAACGTCTGCAGGCTGCTGAAATAAACTCAAATTTAAATAAACTGATTTTTTACAGCAGTCTGGTGGTAGACGGTGGTGGTGGTGGACAGTGGTGGTGGTGGTGGGTGGTTGTAGCCCATGGTGGTGGTGGGTGGTGGTGGACGGTGGTGGCGGTGGACCGTGGTGGTGGTGGTGGACGGTGGTGGCGGTGGACCGTGGTGGCAGTGGTGGACGGTGGTGGACGGTGGTGGGTGGTGGTGGACAGTGGTGGTGGTGGTGGACGGTAGTGGTGGTGGACCGTGGTGGTGGTGGACCGTGGTGGTGGTGGACCGTGGTGGGTGGTGGTGAGGGACGGGGGTGGTGGTGGACGGTGGTGGTGGTGGTCGTGGTCGTGGTGGTCATGGTGGACGGTGGTGGTGGGTGGTGGTGGTGGTAGTGGTAGTGGTGGGTAATGAGAAGACCTTTGAAGACCTTGGAACAAGTCTGCACCAAGAAGAGGCCAAGAAGACCTTTTTCATTTAAAGGTCTTCCAAAAAAACAAACAATCTGCAGACCCCAAACGTTTGCGCGCATCTGCGCGGCGCAGACGTCAGAAGTGCTTCTGAGCAAAAAACAAACAGCCCTAATTGAATGAGACTTGTTATTTTTAATAACTAATGTGAGACTTCACTAGGGAGTGACATGTGTCTCTCATATGCTTTCTTTTATTAAGTTAGATAGAGATAGATGTTATATGTAATTTAGTAACATTTTAGCTCCTAAAAAGATTTATTATAGTTTTAGATAATGAGTTGTTTTGACAAGGGTCCTGAAATTTATAAAACTCAATTTTACGTCAAACAATCAAACATGTAAATCCTTTAAATGGATGGACAATGAGGGATTCTAAAGAGAATTCTTATAAATTTGCTTTAAATTAATGAATCATCTAAATACAAATGAAAGGGTATAGGATTATTTATAGGTAGTGAAGGGGTGTGATATGATACCCATTGGTGAACCGACACAATGGTTCGGTAATAACCACCGCAACTATAGGTTATACAACAATAATACAAATAATCATACAAAACTTAGGATAAAAGAAATATTATATCTAACATTCTCCTCCCTAATTTTGATTTATCCTTTCTTGCTTCATAGTAGTGTTGGATCTTCTTCATGAATAAGAAGGTATTCTTGCTCGTTCTTATCTTTCTTATTGTCTTTCCATTTGTTGCATTCATTTGCGAAATACCCAAGTCTTCCGCAAACATAAAACCTGAGTGCACTCTTGTCTTTTCTTTCTTGACTCTTGCTTCTTTCACGTCCTCTTACTCTTTTGTCAAATCTTCTTGACTTGTCCTCTTCCTTGGTTTTGATTATTACCTACTTTTCCATGGTGCCAACTTGTTGAATGGTTACTTGAGCTTGACATTAGGAGTTTACTTTGAAGATTTTCTTCTAGTTCATCTTGACTTTTGAGGCATTCTTCAAATATTATTATTCTTCCAATTGCTTCTTCAAATGGCATTGTGTTTATCTGTGAATATTGCTCAATAGTTGCTATTATTGGTAGAAACCTCTTTGGAAGTAGTTAAGTAGTTTTCTCACTATTGCTTTATCCCTAAGAGTTGTCACAAGGCTTTTGAATTTGACTCTTATTTTGCCTAGCTTGCTTGCGAAATCACTTACTAATTCGTTTGGTTTCATTTTAAGAATTTCTAACCCGCTTCTTAAGGTTTGTAGACGTGCTTTCTGAACCATGTCTGCTCCAAGGTATGGAACTTTGATTGCTTTGGTAGTATTCACTTTCTTTTCATCTGTTGTTTCAACTCCTTCTTTTGTATCAATTGTTTCCCAAAGACCATAAGCCTTTAAGATTGTTTCACAATGTGTACTTTGTCTATGTCAATTTCGGGCATTGCAATGATACATTTCCTTGCTCACGAGTTGATATTGAACCTTTTGACTTGTTATTGTCATGTTTTCTTTCTTTGCGTTCTTGGACTTTTTCTTTCCAATCCTTTTTTCTTGCTATTCTTGCTTGAGTTTGATCAAAATTATCCAACCTACTTGCTAATTGGACTTTGATATGATCAACATGCTATTGGCCAACATTCTACCCAATTTTCTTGCTTGCTCCCAACCAACATGCTAATCTGGGCTTTGTTCCTAACCAACTTGCTACTCAGGTTTTATGTGCTCCTGGCCTACTTGCTAATCAGGTTCCTATGCACTAACTTGCTATACTGAACGAATAGAATTTGGAGTTGACTTGCGAATCTCATGGAACAAAAGTTCAGAGTCACTTGCTATACTCGACGATCCACAAATGGTTAGAGTTACTTGCTATATACTCAACGAGTCACGAAGTCTCGGAGTCACTTGCTATTTCTCAACGAACTAAAAAGGCTTGGAGTATCTTGCTATATGAATCGTTGTGATTCTCATTGACTTGCTTATTGTGGAACTTTCAAAGAAACTTTGACTATTTCTTTAAAAAATCAAAACTTATTTGATTTTCATTTTTTAAAAATTCTAACAAAATTTAATATTTGTAAGGCCTTTAAACAAATTACTAATTTTTGCTCTATTTTCAAAAATAAAATGGAATATCAAACAATGTTCCCATTAAAGAGGAGTTGGGAAGTTTAGAGAGAGAATTGGATGATCGAGACTTGCTTGAGGAAGAACTGTGGACGTGGAAAGAAGGAAAGAAGAGGCTTGCTCAGTTGGAAGCGTTTCATTTTAGGGATTTACAGCAACGAGCAAGGAATCAAAGGGCAAAAGAAGGGGATGCAAAACTCTAAGTTTTTTCGTGGGTTGATAAATAGTAGGAGGGCGTCTAATTGTATTCCGGGGTTACCTATTGATGGGCAATTGAGGACGAAACGGCGGAAGTTAAAAAGGAGATATTCAGTTTTTTCAGAGATAAATTTAAAGAAGAATTATGCATGCGGCTGAGAATGAAGTGTTTTGGGTTGAAGTCACTTTCGGAGCTGTAGAGGCAAACGTTGGTGAAGGAATTCTCGGATGAGGAGATTAAGTATGCGGTCTTTGATCATAGCTTGACTGTCGTAAGCTACGGCGGGAGTTCTCACTCCCATATACCTTGTTTCTTGCTTCTTGTTTTGAGGTGTTATGATCTCTAATTGGGTTTCTATGTTCAGGTGACCCTAGGGAGGAACTATTAATGGCTTGGGGAATGATTAAGCTCACGATTTGAAAACCAATGCATACGCCACACAACCCTTCGGTTCCGCATTTACACTTTTGGGTCCAAAGTAGTAATGGCTTGATTTTATTAGCCGTTTGAACACTTGTTTAACTGCAACACCTTTTGTTTTAAATTGGTAATTTTACGCAAATCTACGTAATTATCTTGATTATGACCGTAAACTCAGTGTTTTGATCCATAGTAATATGAAAACCTTCGTATATATGTTTGGGGTCTTACAAACACCAACTAGTCAATTTGACTCCTTACGTGTGGTGAAAGCATTCTTGATTAACATTCGCCTAAACTTTAATTAAACCAATACCCATTTCTAGTTTCATAGTGTAAACACGTTAACAAGTTAACTAGTTTGCTAATGAGAGATTAATCAAATGGTTTTTCAACATGTCTTTGACTAACCAAACACTAATCATCAAAGTTAAACAAACAACATTAAGAATCCAACAAAAATGAAACATGTTTACAATATGATAATCAATACTATGAAGGTGTTTATGGTTGAGTTTTGAAATGGATTTTTAGATTATTGCTTTTTGAAAACGCAATTAATCAGTTTTTAGTGTTTGGGAAAGGTTTATAAAAATAGATTATTTGCGTTCAATAGGTTAACAAAACACAATAATCTAAAAGCAGCTCCACCCCTACTGCAACAAAACGCATAATTTGATTTCAAAAAACAATCCCAAGCACCCTCTATGACATGAAGAGTACCAACTTCATTCAAAACACAATATTAACATATCAAAAGATTGTTTATAAGTTACTAATACTAGTGTTTTTGCCCTTAGGCTTACAATAATACATATAACATCAAACCAATGCTTCAAAATCAGTTTCAAACTAACAAAAGTTCCAACATCAAACCACAAGCAAGCAAGGTTTTAGATGGATTGGATGATGAAAATGGCTTCTAATCAACTTGTAGGCTTGAAATGAACTAGCAACAACAGCATTTATCACTCAGAAATCGCCGAGAAGCAGAGAAAAATACCCAATATTTGAGCAATAGCCAAACTGCTCTGTTTATAGACATTTAAGTTCTGCCCGGCCGTCCAAATGGTTTGCATGATCATTAACTTTAATTTTGATCTTGACGTCAGACTTGCAAATGGGTCTGATTGGACTTCTAGATTTGCATGGGGGCGCGGATCTGAGAACCTGGTTGCACCATCAATGGCACTCGCGGTGCTCCCGAGCAAATGAGTGTGTATGGGAGTGCTGATGATTTGCACGAGAGTGCTGATCCGTGATTGGCTTAGAATTGTCGAGAACTCTGGTCGGCATCGGAGTGCCTCCGTCCACCCAGGGGTGTTGATCAGGAAATGGCTTGCACTGGCAGTGCTTCCGAGTCTTTGATCCGCATGGCCGTGCACTTTGGTCGCACAGACTTGCAATATCTGCAAGTTGGGCAGAATGCGCAGAAAACATCTGTTTTGTCCCGAATTCCATTTGTTTCTTCAACTCTATGTTTGGTACGCCGTTTAGGACCTGTAAAAACCGAAAGACTAAGTACCAAAAAAATGATTTTATAGTCGAAAAACGTGTCAAACGGGAGTAAAACCGAGACTTATATATGTATAATTTAATGTATATCTGGTGATAACATAAAATTTTGGAGTGATGGTTGGAAGAGGCACCTCTTAAACTAACTTTTCCAAATCTTTTTCTTCTAGACAAACAGAAGTTGTGTAGTGTTAGAGATAATGTTTTTGTTGTGAGTGGTGAGAAATGTATTACATGTAACTGTAGGCTTCTTCTTAGCTCGGCTGTGTAGTTTTCTAAGCTATTCGCTTTATTGTCGGCTATTTACGATCATAAGTGTCTTGCCGGTCAGGATTCATGGGTGTGGCGGAGACGTCGGTCAATTTCCTTTTCGGTTAATGCAGCTAGTTGCTTCTCTATTTCATGGCTTTTGATGAATGTTTCAAGATGGATTGGAACCCATGGAATTCCTATCAAATGCAATATATTAGCGTGGCGAGCGGAACAAAAACGGTTTCCAACGAGAGTGGAACTTAATAAAAGGGGGATGGGTTATCAATGATGGATGTCCATTTTGCAGCTCAGAGAAAGAGATAACAGGCCACATCTTTACTGCTTGTCTTTTCGCGTGGGAGGCTTGGGCTAGGATTGCGGGAAGGTGCAAGTTAGATCCTATTTTTTTGTTTGAGGTTTGTGATCTTCTTGAGTTGGTTAATTGGTTGAAGATGAAGAAAAAGGATAAGCGAGTGCTTTGATAGTTCTATCTACGATGTGGTGTATATGGATTGCCCAAATTGAGAGAATTTTCCAAAACAAAATCACCAAACCTTACGAGGTAGTTGAAAAGGTTAAATCACTTTCGTTTTGGATTTATAATAGATCTAGAAGCAAAAGATTAGTTTGGCA
Source organism: Ambrosia x helenae (assembly GCA_030844895.1). NCBI lineage: Eukaryota > Viridiplantae > Streptophyta > Magnoliopsida > Asterales > Asteraceae > Ambrosia > Ambrosia x helenae. The sequence continues at coordinate 27,896 of JAUTDX010002405.1, read as the reverse complement.
GGCAGGATTGGTGTAACGTAATACCCGTTGGGATTTATGTTATAGTTGTTCCTTGCGGTCCACGCTTTGAGGATCGGCAAAATGTTGGTTTTTGAATGAAATTTATCTTTAAAAAAACTTTAACTTGGTCTTTGTGTCTTCTTTTTACTTAGCTTGGTCTTTGTGTCTTTATGTTTTTTTTTTGAACGGCTAAATTTTACAGCCCTTTTTTAACACCTTTTACACTCTTTTTACACTTTTTTACATACCCTTGAAGTTGAACTCCCAACTTCACCCAAGAAAGGATTTCATCGTTACCACTAGGCTATAACCTAAGTCTTTGTGTCTTTATGTGGAGATAAGGTTACGGTTCATTGTTTGTACTCATTAACTTTAGGTCTTTAATCGATGGATTCAATTCTGTCGGCATGATGGTTATCTTTTTTTACTTTTTAATAATCATAAACTAACACCTAATTGCAATAAGTAAGATTATCATGTTATTTAATTTCTAATTTGATAGCTAAAACACCATCTCTTTAAAGTTTGCATATTTGGGGTAATTTTGAACAAAAAATCACGTTGAATGATCTTACAGCCTTGAGATTGACATACTAACACTAATTATAAGGTTTCTAAAACTTGCCTGATGTAACTTGCTTGATTTTAGAAAAATAATTTTACTAATGGACTTTAAATTAAGCTATTCAGAATTGTATATAATTAAGGCTGAGGTCACTTATGGACTATGAGCCTCAGTGCCTCACTTATATAAGCTTTATTAGACCATACGTAGTGGTCGCAAGAATGGGACATGAAAGGGGCATTTTCGCGCCCCTTTAACATGTGAACACCCCCTTGAAAGGGGCGTTAATAGGGGCTGGGTGAAAATTTTCGCGTTGGTGAATGGGGAAGGGGGCCAATCAGATTCTGACATGTGGCGGTTTTAAAAAAAAAGGGCAACAGCAACTTTGGTTTCAAAATATATTAAAATTTACAAAAAAGTACACTTTTTTGCCCATTTGGAGCCCCTTTCACTTGAGGGGGGCGGTGTGTTAGTGTGAACGGGGCGCTAATTTCGCCCATTTAACGCCCATTACACATGGCCTTAACCCAAAGATTTATATAACGTGAAGAGGGTGGATTCACTAAATTGTCAACCATTTTTTGAGACTTTAGTAATGTTGTTTCTATCCTGTAACGTGTGTTCGAAATGTTACATTCCAACGTACCCAATCTTATACTCATTGATGTGAGTGTACTATTTTGAAAATGAGGTAGGGATGGAGTGGTTGGAAAAAAAACTTAATGTTCATTGTGACCTAGGCTCAATTGCCACTCTCCCCATTATTTTCTGCGGCATCCAGGTGACGAGCGAATACAGGTGGCGCCGGTTCGACTCAGATGTGAGGCGATGTTTTACGGATTATTTCACTATCGTGCCTTCGGGCGGTGAAGGTCGGGTTTCCGTGTATCTAAGAGAGCCAAGAGGCTGGCGATGATCAAGTAGTCGACCTTGTCCACAGCACCCGGTGTCATGGTGGTTGACAAGTCGTTCCTTGCCGTCAAAAAGAACATATGCACTGTATTGGAACTATTTTAAATGTTTTCGATCTTTGATTGTGGTATAGGATATGGATTGCATAGTATATTACAATAAAAGTAAATATAATAGGTCAAAAATGAATTACCGTGTTAAGTTATGTTGTGCTGCCCAACATTTTCTTCCAATTTTAATTGTGTAATAACTAATTAGTGTGTTATTAATTACAATGGCATATATTTGAAAACGCTTGGGCAACTTTTGAGCACCCATTTCAATAATTAGGCATGGAAATCAATATCCGAAGGCTTGTACTAAATGCGTAGGTCGGCTAGGTTGGGTAACTATTTTAAATGTTTTCGATCTTTGATTGTGGTATAGGATATGGATTGCATAGTATATTACAATAAAAGTAAATATAATAGGTCAAAAATGAATTACCGTGTTAATTTATGTTGTGCTGCCCAACATTTTCTTCCAATTTTAATTGTATAATAACTAATTAGTGTGTTATTAATTACAATGGCATATATTTGAAAACGCTTGGGCAACTTTTGAGCACCCATTTCAATAATTAGGCATGGAAATCAATATCCGGAGGCTTGTACTAAATGCGTAGGTTGGCTAGGTTGGGTAACGAGTCACTAGGTCAAAATGGTCATATTTTATGCTTAATTTTCTTTGAACTTCCAAAATGAACAATGTTCCTTATAATTATTGAATGCGTAACTCCACCATTTGGTGGAGTGGTATGTGAAATTGAAGATAAGAGCTTGAGGCCATTTGGTGTCAAGTTCGAATCCGATCCAGAGGGGCTTTACTGCAGTGAGCCTTCAGGCGTCAAGTTTTTCTTTGAATTGGTGGGTTGGTAGACACTAGGCAGTTATTTGCCCAATTCTGAACTCACTAGGTTGGGTAACTGTTTAGGGTAATTTTCATGGCTTAGGATTCTGAACAGTGGTGGTATCATGCATCCTAAACTTCCAGCATATTGGGTATCCTGACAAATATCAGTATCCTAAATTATTATTACGAACATGTACAATTGTTCCTATATCTTAATTTCTTTGCAAGTATAAACGTCTCAATAATTACGTCTTCCCAGAAACTCGCATAAGAGGTTGAGAAGACGTGTAAAGGAACGAAGATGAAGACCTACAATGGCTAGGTTGACTCAAGACTAGTTCAGCTTGGATCCCGGATATCTTGGATAGTTTGTTATCTAGTTTACGTTATGTTATTTGTATAAATAGCAGGTATTTGGTATAAGATCACACAGAATTTTACACAATACATTCCTAATAATCTGTTTTAATAGTTAGCTACCGAATATCACTGCTCTAAATTGTAATTTGTTCATTATTAATCTATCGGGGCTAGATAGTTGTCTGCTCTCGGTGTTTTCTTTTTCGGACTTGACCAATTTATTTGCTGCTTATTTGTTTCATTTTCGTTAATTGATCAAAACCATACTTAATTGCTTTTGTAAACTCTATCAATTGCCAGGATCCTGACCATATTTCAGGTATCCTTAGTTTCTTAACCTTATATTTCTAAAAAAACACACTAACCCACTACTAACTGGATCACTAAGTTACTTCGGTAATTTTGACCAAAACAGTAACGAGTCCCAAAGGCTCTAGACATTTTCAGCTTAGAGGGGCCATCCCTAGGGCTTGATAGAGGGCTTCGGGAGGCAAGAGAAGATATAGTTGTGTGCGGGGTGACGTTTTTTTGGTGGGTTTTAGTAGCGGATGGCATCCATGCCCATGCACTTCATAGGGCTAGGCCTTCTTTCGGCCTGGGATGTTGGAGTTTATGTTTTCGTGGCTTCAAGAGCCGAGTCTTGAAAATTGCAGGACCACATCTTATAAAACAGTGGGGTTGTTGACCTCTACCTGGATTACGCACAGGGTCTGGGATGCATGCATAGCACTATCCTGGGATTTTATCTTGGTGGTTTCACTAACAAGGACACCCCCCATAGGCTCAAAAAACATCTAATGCCATTTTTAGTAAAATCACATAGAGCATGGGAAAAGACTACGGTCTGTTCGCCAGGGAAAAAGTGGTAGTAGAATGCTTGCACGTACTTCATGCCCAGGGTTTGCTGACTATTCGTCGTATTGACGGGTTGGGGCGACGCATGTCCACAATTGAGTATAAGGTGGTTCTTAAATACCTCTTGATGATTCCAATGTTCCCAAATCACGATCCTTGTCTGATTTGTAGTAAGGTTTTCTTGGATAAATACGGGGAACATGCGATCCTAATGTAAATTTCCCTTTCTATTATTAATGAATATAGATTCCACCAACAAATAAAATAAAATAAATCAGAAAGTATGAAGTTTGCAGGTTTTAAATTTACATTTATATATTATTTAATGAATACGTTTGTGTTTGTGCAGTTGATCTAGCTTGCATCTAATTCGATGATATGTCTAAAATACCTCTGCAACATTCCAAACTTTATATATTGGTTTTACTAAAATATTCGTAACTAATTCCTTGCAAAAGAAAAAGAATTTCATATTATCTTCAAAGAGTGAATAGCCACAATCGTCCGAGGTTTTCCCACTTTTACCATGTCAATCCAAAAAAGTTCTTTTTTATCAGTTCTGTAAGTATGTAATGGAAAACATGAACATGTACCTGATAGATCCATGAGACCTGCTACTCATGTCGCAAGAGACTTGAGGTCGACATACTTGTCAATGGATTCGGGTTCCCTTTAGTGTGTACCGTAATGATGGCTAATGATCACAAGATGATCGTATGAGAGGGAGAGGTAGGCGACGGCTTTAGGGTTATGGTGTTATGTCATTATGTCTCAACATCAACCTCTGATAATCCCTCTATTTATACACACATGGGACACCCTGATAAGGCCCATCTAATGATAAGCCCGTCCATCAAAGACATATCTGTTATTAGGCTTAGGATAATATTAATCATTGATCATCATTATATAAATGATTATAATGGCTATCAAACATATACAAACGTTACGTATATTTATTCTAACATTCTCCCACTTAGCCGAGTAATCATTTATTATGAGTATTACGCAAGTCTGCAGAGATTAATACTCATTTTAGTTCTAAACCCAAAATGTAGTAGAGAAATACAACCGTTAAGTCTTTATTCGACCTATGACCCCATTAATCATACTACACCCAAATTTACAACTTAATATTAGGATCAATTAACGTTATGCCCTTAGTTGATTTGTTATATTATTGTCTTTATGCCATTATGCTAGCTTAGCATACTAATAGACAAACAAATCATAATGAGGAAAATTAATCATTAGTCATAAGTCATAAGTCATTCATAGTACGATATGCAGTTGTACATGGTCATTAGTAATACCCTTTTCTCTTAGTTAGCCCGTTAGTGAGACTTATGGGTGATAGACCTTTAGTTATTGGATCCATAAGCATATCATGAATGCATTCGATACAAAATTCTGATTTCCTCTATTTGTTCTTAATCATAAGCGAACAATAATTTCACATCGAACTCTAACGCAGCTCCTCTTAAACTGTTACTGTTCGAGAAATTAGGGCAACTGACTTTATCACAGTGAGTCTTCAACTTAGTATTTACATGGAGTTACTAAGTTATGAGTCAACTGATAAATTAACCAATAACATTTAATGACCATTCTGTTGTGATCAACCACACATTCTGCTGACGTTATGATATTCCCCGAAATTGACACTTGATTTCCTTTGAATATAACAAAGTTAGATTAAGAGTAGTCAATCACTTTAGGTTCTCACTTCTTCTTTAGATTATAGTCTCTTATTTCTTAAAGATATTGTAATGTTCCATTAGATGCTTTTCATCAATCTAAACAAGTCTAGTGTTAAGAAATACGAACAATATCATAAACAAGCATAGACTTAAATTTACATAAGTCTTCTAATTAATGAAGCATAAGGTGATAATCTCAAATTATCCTATTATCCTCTAAAAAAAGAGCAATGTTGTATGTTACATACTTAAGGACCCACATAGAATAAAACTTATGGGATGAAACTAATATCCCGTTGGGTATATCTCGGTATATTTTGATTCCTTTCACGTAATAAGAATCCCCGATATTCATCATGTCAAAATTATGCATGAACAATGCTTTGACTTATGTAACATATACTTGTCAAGAGAAACGTCATCTATGTAAGGACAAGTTTTCATTAGTTGCTCCCACTCATCTTGAAGTAGGTTCTTTAATCCACTTAGTTTTAGATGAAGAGAATTTCATTATGATTACAACACATTTTATGCTTGCATCAACCCATACATGGATCTTATTGACTTACAGTCTAAGTGTTCTTACCCTTCAGTTTAGAATATTCAGGTTGCTTAATGAACATGTAGGTCATCGTTATGGAAAGTTGTCTTAATGTCCATCTAATGTGGCTCTTAGTTATTATGAGCTACTAGGATGGTAATGATCCTCAAAGACATCTTTTGTAATACAGATAAGAAGATTCTTTGATAATCTAATCCCTCCTTGAGTATAATCTTTTACGATCAATCTTATCTTACAACGTTTCCATTCGGATCTAGTTTAATTGTGAATACCTTTAGGTTATTCAACCAAATCACAAACGTTATTCTAAATTATGGAATGAGTTATGCATTATTCCATTTAGAAGATTGATTGACACTAATGATTTAATTAGAAGAGGTAGAACAAGTAAACTTTCCAAACATCCATTTTGTGTTAGTCGGGCAGATTACATAATCATCAAATTTAATGGGCTTTTAGACCCAAATGACCTCCTGAGTTGACCATTGAGTTTATTATGATACAAACTTAACTTTAGTTGGATGTTTTTTTTATTTTCAAGAATATAATAAGCAATATTAGTTTCTAAGTGTGTAATAGTTGGTGCAGTAAGGTGTACAAGAGGAATAATCAAAGTTAAATTCGGAGTTAAATCTAATGAGTCTCGAATTTTTATGAGTCTCTCCCCGCATCTTGTACTTCCGAAAAGTCATAATAAGGACTTTTACTGCTCCCACTTACCTTAGAGATCTTAATGAATTCAGCATGCTTAAGATCTAACATTTGGAAGATCCATAAATTATCGTCGTTTCTCTTGATGAGGATTACTTTAGTAAGAAATCTAACTTCACCCATATTTAGGCATCCACAAAACTTTGTTAAGAGTACGTTAAGTGCTAAGGAGACAAGTTGTGATAGAGCGTTGTCCAGTGCAAGAGGTGTAATTGTTCCCCCCACCTCTGTAACTTTTCCAAGTCATAAGTAGGACATCTAATGCTCCCACTAATCTTTTAGGTCTCTTAGTACCTCCACATAGTAAGTTTTAGCGATGCGCGTGAACGACAATATTTCATACATTTTATACTTGATTTCCCTTATCGTCCAGTTTTGATAAGAAATTTTAAGGACATACTTAGTCTGAATCTCATTAAGTATATATGAATTGATTTCTTTAATACTTTGGGAAACAAGTTAGATACAATCAGGTATTTATCTAAGCTCCACTGATGTCAATTAATTATGACTTATGATGGAAACCCATTTATTCCTTTCGCCATTTAATGCTTAGGGTGTTTAACACATGCTATAAAGTCACTAAGAATGAGATTTGATAGCCAAGCATCCTTTAGTGACCTGATCATGATTTCTCATGAAATTTTGGTCTTAGTGGATGAATTGCATGAGCCTCATTTTCCTTTGTTACAACAAACAATATAAGTGTTTAACTTAATAGTGGCTTTGGTTTGGTCATTAAAACCTTGTAACTATCAAAAAATTGTAGCTTTTAGTATTGATACTAAATTCTGAGTAATCTCAAGAATATCGTGTAAAGTGTCATAAAGCTTCAACACTAAGATCAGTTATTAATGGTTAATAGACCCTTAATGTTGCCACTATATTTGTTGAATTCTGGTAAGGAAACGTATAAAACTAGACTAAACATGTGTTAATTGGAGTTCATTAGAATTTGTGGAGTTAAATATCCTTAATTAGGCAGTACATATCTTAGCCACCTGTTCTCTCACTACTAGAAAACTAGGCTTTTGTCACCATATTTCCGGTCGCTAAAAGATAGTGATTGTTGTGTTGCCACCATTTTACCACCGAAAGGTGGTGGCAAAAGCCCCCGTGTGAATTGCCTTAATGCCACCAAATAACGACCATTTTAATATTTTGCTACTAAATTTTTGCCACCACAAAAAAAGGTCAAAAAATTTGCGACCACTCCTTGTTTTCTACAGTCCGCCATGTTTGCTACCGAGTTGTGACTGGTTTTTTGCCACCCATATTCCTTACCATTTAGTCACCTTGTTTGCTATCGAGTTGTGACGGGTTTTTTGCCACCATTTAGCCACCTAAATTGCTCACCATTTCATGTTTTTTTGCCACCGTTTTCATGCCACTAAAACCATTTAGTTACTGAAATTTGTCACCATTTAGACACCATTTTCATTGAATATAAACATTTACTCACCTATATTTTTCACCATTTAGCCACCATTTTCATTGAAAACAATTTAGTCAATAAGATTTTCCACCATTTAGTCACAACATCAATCAAAATTACATTTCAATAAAATTACAAAACTGCATAAACCATTCCAACAAAATTCAGAAATCCCAAATTTATATAAAACATCTTTGTTTCAGTATTTACCAGTTTAAAATAAAAATACCAACTGAAATGTCAAATAACTGAAATCATCCTAACATGATAACTATCGAAACATTCAAAACCAAGTGTTTGTAGCCTATTTTCGAACTGTAGTTGTTAACATAGTTTCAATTTGTGACATCCTATTACTCATAGCATCCTTTTCCACCTTATCTTTTTCTTTTTTAGCCAACGATTCCGCAATAATTCCATCTAACCTTTCTTTCTTTTTCTTCATTTTTTTCCTTAATGAGCTCCTTGATAATTGAGTTCAACTTTTCCATCTACAAAACAACATAAGAATAGAATCAAGAAGTCAGAATTAAAGAAAACTGATAATGGGTCAAGCTGGTTGTAGAACAACAAAATCCAATTCTAAGTTACAATTTAAGTGCTATAAGGCCAAATAGCATGCAGTATGTTTACATACCAAGAATGAAATTCTACCTAATGTCAAAAACAAATTTGTACGAAACAACCTACAGAGAAAGTGTAATCAACTTAATAAGAAATTCGTACACATTCTCACTACATTGAAAGCATCAAACCTATCAATAAAAACTAGACATCACAAACCAAACAAACATAATAATATTGGGAAATGATACAAATGGACACAAGTTACTAGTATATATGATTTCACTTATATTAGAGATTAGAAACTTTTTAATTTAAAAAATTACGGTCTAAAAAGGAATAAATATGCCTTAGGGCCTTCTCTGTCATGTACACACGGGTCACTAACACTGCGTAATCCGTACACTTTTCCTTCATTCTTGCTCACAGCTCGTGACCACAAGTCTTCATCAAATTTTGGATGTTTGCTATGTTCTTTCCCATACTTCTCCACAAGAAGCCCATCATATTTAATTAACCTATTGGGATGAACATATAACTATATTATTCAAATTTCATTGTAATAAACTTTTTCTTTTGAAATATGTTTTTCGGATTTACTAATCTATAAACTTACCAAAGTCTCCTCTGCCCTATCGTCAACCCAGACCAGATTTTCTGCTTGAATGTCCCCTTCTGAATCAACGTCCAAAAGTAGCGATATGCTTCAACTAGGATCTTTATCCAATGGTCTGCTTCCTTTCTTGCAGTGTGACTGCTTCCACATCTCATGAACTAACAGTTCACGCCCAAGTATCTTAGCCTACAAATGTTGAAGTTATAGTTAATAAAATGATAATACATTGACATGATATATATACTAAAAGAGGGCAATTAACAGTTTTTATCGCTTTTCTTTTCGTTGTCACATAGGTTTGAGATCCTAATGTATGTTTTCCCCAAGCTGCCTTACTTCTAATATCTTTATTTCTTAAAGACTTTGCTTTCCACTCAGGTGTGTTCCAATAGTTAACCATTTGTTTCCACATCTCAGATTTTATCCATGGTGGTTTAAAGTCAATAAGAATAGACATATCGTCTCCAACCTCTATATGTTTTTCTTTCGCGGTAGCTTTAGAATATAACACTGATTAGTATAATATTGGTTTAAATCTATAAAATATTAACTACTAAAATAAAGTTTTTTATCATAAAATTTTAGGTTGAACTTTGAATTACCTTTTCTATAAATCAACACTTCTTAGTCTATACTGGTTATTTTATTTTAGGTAAATTTAAATGTGCATATCCTTTACATAGACATATATGGAATTGAATCATCCATATTCTTTAGTAAAAAAAAACACCAGTTAAAAATTAAAAGAGCTGGGGCATTCATGTTTGTGGCTACGGCTGCTTTTAATAATAATAAATAATAATAATAATAATAATAATAATAATAATAATAATAATAATAATAATAATAATAAATAATAATAATAGAAGTAATTCATGTGTCGTTTTTTATAATTGAGTTCAATTTGATCTTTAGCCTATAGATACTAGTTTTGTTACTACTATACAATAGACAATATTAATATCATAATTTAAGAAGCTAATAATAATTCAAAAGGAGAAATCACCATAGAAAACTAAAATAACCCAAAACACCAAAGAAATCACCATAGAAAACTACGTTTTTATTTTTAAGGTTCATGATGTTTTTTATAATTCCAAACTTGATCTTAATTACAAAAGGAGAAATCACCATAGAAAACTCTAATACCCTCCTTATCTTCTTGACCCTTGATAAACGATTTATTTGACATAATTCAAAACAACATTTCCAAACAAAATAAATATATAAGATACCCTAATATAACATCACAAGATAAACGGCTTCTACGACTATAAAATTAATAGAGAAATCGAGGATGGGGATGTAAGGGAAATCAAGAATCATACCTTTGGAATGGTGAAGGATTGCCTAAAACCCTACTTGATGGCTGCCGTAAGATTTTGTGGTGGAGCAGAAATATTATGGGATGAAAATTTTGATTTAAGTTAGTTTAACCAAACCCTAATAAACCTTTTTTTAGCACGTACTCCATAAAAAAAATGCCGCTCAAAATTTCACGTGTTGTGACCGTTAGGAGGTCGGAAATAAAACATATTTTTTTCTTATATTCCATGTATGACGAATTTGCCATGAATTTAGTACCACAAAAAAAACAGTGGAAAGATTTTTGACCATTTAGCTACCATACCATACAACCACGGTTAATTTGCATTTAGGTGAGAAATTGGTGGCTAAATTTGCTATCGTTTTTTATTGGTCATAAATAGTGGTGACAATTGCCTAGTTTTCTAGTAGTGTCTCTAATTATGGGTAATCTCATTGCTTATGCCTAATCTTAATGGCACAGTTTTGCTTAGTAAGACTTTCCCTTTCGAGATGCTTATAGCTGAAAGTAGTACTTGTATTTTGTTTTCAGACCTTATAATTAACCTCTCTATGGTAATTATTCTTCCTCTTTTAGGTTTAATGGTAGTAAGGTGAATAACATCAACTTTTCTAGTTTAATACGTTCCTTTTCCTGTACGTAATTCGCTATCAACCCACTCATTTTACTTTGATATTTCTGAGTGTTATTAGTTGATTCATATTGCATCTAATCGTACTGATGGAAACGTTATTATGCACTGGAAATTTATTGATTTTCATGTGTAACCCTTAGCTTTATGGGTCATGTTATTCAATATTAAGATGTATTCACAGATCCTATTTAACCATAGAGTTAGACTTATTTATTTCATGCTTCTTAGGAATTCGTTATATTCTTTCATTTCCATAGATAATACATTAGTCTTAGGAATCTGATAATCGTTAATAGCTCACCTGATAGGAATCAGTAAAAGAAGTTCTTAATTACCATAAGAGACATTTTGTGTATCCCACTTTCTTATGCTCAATGTTATTCTGTAATACTTTATCAGATAGAGCATAGGAATGTTATGTCTTAAGAGGTAATTTAAGACTTAATAAGAACAAAGTTTAAGATAACTCTTCGTCGTTTTTATAATTAGAATGAATCACTTAGTTGAGATAGTAATTTATAGAAGAATGTGAGATTAGTTTCGAGTTATGGGTATTGATGTAAGGTAGACTTAAAGTATGATCATTATATTAATGAAGGATCATTAATTGTGAGGATCAATTTTGTAATGAAGACGTAATAATATCATAACACCAACATAAGCTACTTAAATAATATGCTCTAGCTTTGGCTATTTGCTGTTCATTTAAGTATTAAATTGCCGACATCGAATGTAACCTATTACCTTTGGGCAGAAGTGAGACATTCAAAGTTCTAATGCAATACGCTCAGTTCACCAACATAATCTGTTACACATCACCTTTGGGCAGAAGTGAAACCTTATGGCACTTATGTGAACGAGCTACAATGCTTAACAAGATCTTTATAACCACCTAATGTGACACATCACCTTTGGGCAAAAGTGACACCTCAAATGTTATTGCAAGTTAAGCAAGGTTTAAGTAATTATTTGATAAAACTGATACGTTAGGTTTTATCAAGATTCCAATTAGTTAACGATAAACCTCCCGTTAGTGCATATTGAAACCCATGGAATCTTCTCTGGGGTGCGGGGGCATGACCCCTGCTTTTGCCCCCCCCCCAAATTTTCTAGAGGTTTCCAAATTAGTAGGCTCAACTTTGCTGAAAATAAGTGGGTATTCGCTAATGATATAATGGTTCAGAAACACCTTAATGCTCGGAAACAAAAACTTGGTTGGACACTCTTATTGGGTCGGACACACTAATGGGCAGACACCCGTCATGAGGTCGGATACAGTTATGAGGTCGGACACTCTTTATGAGGTCGGACACTCCTTAATTGGGGTCGGACACTCCATTCTAGTCGGACACAAGCTGTTCCTTTGTGAGCAAGTCTCTGTTGAGCTAATTTAGGAACCGATTATATCTCTAATTTTATTAAGATCCTTTTAATCCAGAAAAAAGTTATGGGTTAGGAAACCCTTATTTGTTTATTAATCCAGAAATCTTATCATTAAGGTTTTAAAATTTGATTAGCAAAGTTATGGATTATCATTAAAGTTATTTCTTTATTTTAAGGGATAATCATAAGGTTGCTTTCATCCCTTGATTTTAGGAAACAACAAATCAATCCTAAAACTAACCAAAACATAAGGAATTTTTAGTTTTCTTAATATGTTCATGAAGAACATAAACCGAAAATAAGAACATAAAAAAAACATAAAACCATAACATAATCAAATGCCCAGAATGATAAATCTTCGGACAAAACGTTAATACAATTCATAAATCAAGCCATGTTCAATCTCGATTTTCTTATGAGATCAAAAGACATGATTCAAATTTTTTTTCCGATTAGCCTTTTAATGACTGTTAATCTGATCAGCCGAAAGCCATATTAATTTTTGGAGAAAAATAAACATGAAACCCGAAACCATTATTTACTCAGGTATTAAGATTGTTTTCCGATTTAGATTTCTCGACTAATGGAAAACTAACAGAACTTATATGAGCAACATTGCTCTAATGGATTTTCCCACCTGAACACGCTTAACTCTTTAGATGGCATAATGTTTGTTCCTTATACTATTAGCTAAGAGGAGAAGAGCATTTAGGCGATTTACTTTTTGTAGTTGATTGGCAATATGCGTTTATCCATCGACTAAATGTATGCTAATATGTACATACAGCCGCTGCTACTGCATCAATGTATGCTAATATGTACATCGACTAAATGGGTCAAATGTTTAACAGTCAAGAATGGGTTTTACAGCATGTTAAACTAAACGCCAAATGGGTTTTAAGCTAGTCAAATGGGTTTTGCAGCAACATGTCGAATACACCTCGATTAATGCTTAACAGCTTAACAAGTATAGTATGAATATAACCTCGGCTTATTGTATGTGGAATATACAGCCTGCAGACGTTGTCGAATACAACCACGACTGTCGAAGGTGGGAGGTGGGTTCTATATATGTAAACAAAATAAAAATGTATCAAAACTAATAAATAAAGTAAAAGACCAAACTACCCCTTTATTTTTGTTAGTTTTTAACATTGCTAGTGATTTGGACAGATTTAGCAATAATTGGGAAACGTTAGTGGCTTAGGCCAGGAAAAAACTTTTTTGGATAGATCTAGCAAAAGTGGGAAAACCTCAGGGACGATTCTGGCTATTCACTCATATTCAACAGAAGCATAATTGTGTTATCTATACTATACAACTATATAATGCATTCTAGATAGGCAACAAAGTAATTTTAATTCATTAGAGGAGGGTATCATTGTAATTTACCTCAAATCTTAATACACATTAATACATTATTTAATATAAACTTCTAATTAATTAATAGTTTATTTAATAAACTTCTAACTCTAATTAACGAACTAAATGCATTTTCTAAATTTCATACTCATCCCAAACACTAAAATCTCACTCTCTCCTCACCCCCCTCTCTTTCTCCACAAACCCTAGAACAACATTGCTGCCATCAATCTGTGTTCGGACCTACAAACCACGACGAGGTATCCTCCTTATTTCTCTCACATTAGTTTCTTTAATATCATAAAGTTTGGGTACTGTTGGGGTCATGTGATCAAAAGGTAGTGGCCGGGTGTAGTGGAGGTGAGTGCGAGTGAGAGTGGTGTTTGGTTTAGGGTTTGTTTGGTGGTTGGCGATGAAGGAAACGATGTTAGTTGTGGTTTTGGTCTGGTTATGGTGTACCGTGGTAGTGGTTGGTCGTGATGGTGATGGAGTTCGACTAGGGTGGTTCTCCGTGATGACGGTTGGTGTTGATGGTGGCATGTGTCAAGTAGGATTAATCGTGGGTTTCGGTGTTTGTTACTTGAGGTTGGGAAACCGTCATAAGTTCATTCTTTGCCATTTCACTCTCTCCACAATCGATCTTGGCAAACCGTTAGGACATTTGTATTCATCCTATATAATATACAGTTCCGACTTCTGACGAAGGCGACCGGAAAGTGTAACACCCCAAATTTTGGTAGTCTAAAATAATAGTATTAAAAGTAATAATTCAAATAGATTTCATAAATAATATTATGATTAATTCATGAATTATTAGACGCATGAACTTTAAGGTTTGGTAACAACAAATGTATACAATTCAGTTTTAGCAATATTAAGTTTGAAGTTATTTTGTTTTCAATTCATAGTATGTAACTTAAACAGTTTGCATTCTAAATATGAAATGTATTTATTTTATATGGTCAACGACATCTATTTAGTTCTAGAATTTATACCACCATTAGCATTAACTAAAAAAAATTATTTAATAGTGTTCGTATTTATACTTTTGATATATGTATGCTTGGATAATTTTTTTTATAAGTACTGATAAGTAATAATGTTTTCGTGAGTTATTATTAGACTACCTTGGACAAATCAAAGTTTCAAATGGATGATAATTGTTCGATTCATAGTGTTGTAAAGCTTTAAAATTTAAGTTGTAACTCATGACATTGAACCCAATATTAATTTTATTTTTATTAAATAATTTATTCTTGATAGTAATGACAAATACAATTATTATTCTATATTACATTTTGAATTGACTCTAAGAAACAGTGTCATTTTATTTTCTTTTCTTTTTTTTGTTTTTGTTTTTATGTGTATTTTGTATATATATATATATATATATATATATATATATATATATATATATATATATAGGGGAAGGATATTTTGGAAACCCTCCCCAGTTAAGAAAACCCATGAAACCCTTCATCTGACCATCCATTTTAGTGATCAAGGGTGGTGGTTGTTTCTGCTTTTCCATCAAAACTAAATTTTGTCTTTTAGTCACCAGGGGGTAATTTGGTCCATACAAAATTTAGTGTTCTCTCCTCTCTTCTCTCTCCTCTCTCCTCTCTCTTATTTTATTAATATATTCATGTGGTTTTTCTAAAAAAAAAATCATTCCTGCTTTGTTTTACCCGGTTTCAGTCTCATATACATATGTTTTTTGTAAACATGTTCAAAGAAACACATGTTCGTGTATTAAGTAACAGAGGAACATATGATAAATTATATCCAGCCAACAAAAACATATGATAAGTTATAATCTAAACATGAAAAAATAAGATAAATTATAAACCAAACAACAAAAAAGAACTGTTTTTAAGTTTAAAAATAAAAACAAAACTTTGATAAAAAAATCACCACACGTATATCTAAAAAAACCAACAAACAATTGTTAAAAAGCAAAAACCCTCACATATTAAAAAAAATAATTAATTACGAACAAAAAAACAAAACATGAAATGAAGCTTGGTCATTTAATTAAGAACAGAGGATTCGTCATCTTCAAGTCAAAGGAGTGTGACACACACACCAGTGTGTGTGGGTGTTTATAATATGAAACGGGTTCTGGGTTGGGTTCAGTATATGGATTTGGGTTATAGAATATTTATGATAGTCACCGTAACCGGTGACTGTGGTTACAACAGAAATGAGGATCAGGGATGGTTTGATGGTGGCTTATAATTGAAACAGAGAAAAAGGACTTGCACGTGCTAAAGCCTGTCATCGGAGAAGAAGGAAGGGGTTACGGTTGTGGATTGTTCCGGTTGAGAAGCTCTTGCTTATGGCCACCATGATTTCCTTTCCTCTTTTGATTATTATTATTTCTTAGATCTATATCTAGATCTTGAAACTTCATCGAAACCCAGATCTTGAACACTTGATCTTGAACACTAAAACATCAAACCCATATGGGGATGACGGGTAGTTGATTTGGGTGGATGTAGGAGGATTTAGGAATAATCATTTGGTTTTGGATGGTTTTGGTTGTGTAAACATGAGAGAGATAGAGAGAGAAATAAGGGGTGGCGATGTTGGAAATGGCTTAAATGGTCAGAGTTAGAGTTATCAAAGAGAGAGACTTTTTTTTTCTTTTTTGTCAGTGTCCACAGTAACAAAACGAAAATACCCAAATTAACCTTCTGATCAATTTCAAAGATGTTTATGTGGATCAACCAGAGCCATACAAATGGGTTTTCTTGGTTTGCTTAAGTGAGAGGGGTTTTCAAATTAGAATTGGCCTATATATATATATATATATATATATGTATTTTTGTCTTTATTGTAGGCTTTGTCTTTTGTTTTTATATCGAACGTGGATGCCGTAATAAATCAAACCGGGGTAGATCGAATTCTCGCCACAACGCGCTAGGCTTAGTCGATTGAGTATAATAGGTTATTATTAGGCGGCATAAATTCGAGTTGTGCCCCGCAACACGGGGAAATCTTTATATACGTACTTGTGTTTTTATATCGAATGCGGATACCGTAATAAATCGAACCTGGGTAGACCGAATTCTCGTCGCAATGCGCGGGGCTTAGTCGGTTGAGTATAATACGTTATTTTTAGACGACATAAATTTAAGTTGTGCCTCACAACGCGGGGAAGTCTTTATATACGTACGTGTCGGTAGAAATTCAAATTGGCTTAAGTTTTTAAAATGTGTCGGTTGAATATAATACATTCTTATTACATGGCATAAATTCGAGTTGCGCCTTTTTTTGTCTTACGTACGCGTTGATAAAAATTCAAATTGTCTTACGTACGCGTCGGTAAAAATTCAAATTGTCTTACGTTTCGACGTAATTTTTTTTTAAATGAGTCGGTCGAATATAATAAATTATCATTTGATAGGCATATATTCAAGTTGTGCCCCGCAACGCGGGGCGGGTAAAAACTAGTTATTTTTATATTTATGGGTTTGTTTGAAATTATTCAACATGCTATAACTCTATTTTAATTTGGTTTCATTCACAACCGGTTGCCCATCTTGTTCCACCTTAGCTATAAAAGTCGGTCACATTGTTTTTGATAGAGAACCATTTTCACTCATTAAGCTTCCTATGTTTGATAAACCAATGTATATTCAAGTCACGAACCGGTCGACTATAATTTGTTTTTATATATTACCATAATATTCAAGAAGCCGCTAGAGCTATAGTCAAGCCTGATTCAACGTATTTAACGTATGGACTCTAAACAACATTGCATGACGGGTTTGGGTTCTTTACTACTTCGTAGTTGAGGATTCAAATTCGATATTGATTGATAGATTACATAGTATTGTTTGTATATTAGTATTGATTGTACCACTGAACTACTGCACCGAAAGGTGACCACTGATATCACCGCAAGGTGACCACTGAAATCACCGCAAGGTGACCACTGAAACTACTGATATCACCGAAAGGTGACCACTGAATGTGCTACTGAATGTGCTACTGAATGTGAACTACTGAATGTGTTACATGAACTACTGAACGTGCTACTGAATGTGCTACTGAAAGTGAGCCACTGAATATGAACCACTGAATTTGTCACTGATTGTTTATATACGTACATATAGATATTGTTAGGAACTGTATTGTTGTTATTCCACTGAGTAATTTTTTTTTTACTCAGGCGTGCATATGTGTTTTATGTACGCTAGGTTCAGGAAAAATCTAAGAAGACTTGGAAGCCGACTCAAGGGAACGAAAGACTCACAGTGATTTCAATAAAAATATCAATGTTTTGAATTGTACTTTAAAATTTTATTGGGAAATTGTAAAGTTTTTATTTTCAATGGATTGATGTATTGGATTCTGTTTAACGTAATAGTGACACGTCAGCCTTAAAATGGGTGGGGTGTTACAATTATGGTATCAGAGCTCAGGCTCTTTCCTGTCGATTTTTTTAAATAAAACCTGTGGGTAATGGGTAAAACTAAAGTTTTATTATACGTTATTCGTCAAGTCTATAAGGATATTGTTTTACCAAGCAATTTTGAGGACAATTTTTTTTTTTAACGGGGATAGTATTGTAACACCCCAAATTTTGGTAGTCTAAAATAATAGTATTAAAAGTAATAATTCAAATAGATTTCATAAATAATATTATGATTAATTCATGAATTATTAGACGCATGAACTTTAAGGTTTGGTAACAACAAATGTATACAATTCAGTTTTAGCAATATTAAATTTGAAGTTAATTTTGTTTTCAATTCATAGTATGTAACTTAAACAGTTTGCATTCTAAATATGAAATGTATTTATTTTATATGGTCCACGACATCTATTTAGTTCTAGAATTTATACCATCATTAGCATTAACTAAAAAAAAATAGTGTTCGTATTTATACTTTTGATATATGTATGCTTGGATAATTATTTTTTTTTGTAAGTACTGATAAGTAATAATGTTTTCGTGAGTTATTATTAGACTAACTTGGACAAATCAAAGTTTCAAATGGATGATAATTGTTCGATTCATAGTGTTGTAAAGCTTTAAAATTTAAGTTGTAACTCATGACATTGAACCCAATATTAATTTTGTTTTTATCAAATAATTTATTCTTGATAATTATGACAAATACAATTATTTTATATTTATGGGTTTGTTTGAAATTAGTCAACATGCTATAACTCTATTTTAATTTGGTTTCATTAACAACCGGTTGCCCAACTTGTTCCACCTTAGCTATAAAAGTCGGTCACATTGTTTTTGATAGAGATCCATTTTCACTCATTAAGCTTCCTATGTTTGATAAACCAATGTATATTCAAGTCATGAACCGGTCGACTATAATTTGTTTTTATATATTACCATGATATTCAAGAAGCCGCTAGAGCTATAGTCAAGCCTGATTCAACGTATTTAAGGTATGGACTCTAAACAACATTGTATGACGGGTTTGGGCTCTTTACTACTTCCTAGTTGAGGATTCAAATTCAATATTGATTGATATATTACATAGTATTGTTTGTATATTAGTATTGATTGTACCACTGAACTACTGCACCGAAAGGTGACCACTTATATCACCGCAAGGTGACCACTGACATCACCGCAAGGTGACCACTGAAACTACTGATATCACCGAAAGGTGACCACTAAATGTGTTACATGAACTACTGAACGTGCTACTGAATGTGCTACTGAAAGTGAACCACTGAGTATGAACCACTAAATGTGTCACTGATTGTTTATATACGTACATATAGATATTGTTAGGAACTGTATTGTTGTTGTCCCACTGAGTAAATTTTTTTTACTCGGGTGTGCATATGTATTTTATGTACGCTAGGTTCAGGAAAAATCTAAGAAGACTTGGAAGCCGACTCAAGGAAACGAAAGACTCACAGTGATTTTTATAAAAATATCAATGTTTTGTATTGTACTTTAAAATTTTATTGGGAAATTGTAAAGTTTTTATTTTCAATGGATTGATGTATTGGATTCTGTTTACCGTAATAGTGACACGTCAGCCCTAAAACGGGTGGGGTGTTACAGAAAGTGTTGTTCACTTACGGTTTATTCATCGCAGTGTTGAATTGCTGCTACCCACCGATCCACCAAAACCCTAGTAAACTTTGCCAAGGTCTATTAGTATTCGTTCATTTGTAGGATCGACACAAGAATTAAATATCGCGCACGTATCGGATAGAGGGCGGAATCAACGATCCGGTTAGTTGTTATATGTGGGTGTTTAAGGATAAGATAATAATAATAATATGAGAGCACACACACAAAAACACACACAAAGGATTGCACTTGTATTATGAAATGGCAAAAAATTGGCAAAAGTTACAAAATGACTAAGGCATGGGGTACTTGTAACACCCCAACCGATGGCGGAAACATCGGGATGTCACGTATTGACGATTGTTCAGTTGCTCATGGTAGATAATAAGTTTCGTTAATTGATTACATGAATTACATACAATTGTTCTAAAAGAATTTGTACATCAAAATGAAAAATGCTAGATACACATCTTCAAGCATTAACTCTAATCTTCAAGCAAGCTATAACCTGAAACATGTTAAGTTTGAAAATATTTTGGGTCAACAAAAGTTGGTGAGAATTACATAGGTTTGAATATTGAATAAAATTTGTACAATTCGAGTGTCATGGCAAGTCTAGTCCATATGTGAAAACAAAACTATTAGGTAAATCGGGTGCATAATCAAACCTTGTGACTACAATATTGTGGTCCATCGATACGCATATGGTTCACTCGATTTTGTTATATGTTCGATAACAATCACCCACGCTACCTATGTAGGAGGGACACGTATCCGGGTGGGGTTGTCAGTCCAATAGATCTATCATTGTGTATCGTTGGCTTGTACGGAGTTAATGATTATGCTAGAATAATTGTGCTTACCATAGTAATGTTTAAGACATAATGCAACATAGAATAACACATAGACACTTATGTTGAATTGTAAATTGATGTTGTAACATGTTTCACCCCAAAATAGTGAAATGGTAAAAGGGGCTATGTAAACTCACCTTAGTGCTAGAATTGAATCTCTTGATATAGAATAAATGTGGCTCGTAAGTATCCAGATATCACCCTATGTTTAAGGCAATAATATAAGTGTTGGGAAAACTTAAAAGTCTAAGTTTTCTATTCTAATGGTATTCTAGGGTTCCTAATTTGGGGATTGATAATTGATTGATGATTAATTTAGAATAACTGTTAATGACATAATTAAATAAAGAAATAATTAATAAAAAGGATTTTTGACAACTCTTAATTAAAGATAGTTGTATTAAAATGTAGTAAATGTGAAAATAATTTTTATAAAATTATTTTCCTAATTAATGAATATATAATATATTAATATTTATTTGTCAAGACATAATATTAATATCTAAAAATGTTAAAATTATTAAAGTTTCACAATAAAATTTATATTTCTGTTCTAAATGAATAGAAATAATTTATGTAAAATTTTGGTATAAAAATAGGTAAAAATGAATTTATTATGAATTTAATATCATTAAAATAGAGTAAATTGATTAAATAAATAAATTAATATTTTTCAAAAATAAAATTTAGTTTTATAAAGTTCATCAGTTTATAAGTCTAGAATAGTTTTTGTGAAATTTTACAAATCTGTTTAGTTATTTTTCTAGAATTTTGGATAAATTTATAAATAAACTTGTAATATTTATTATATATATTAAATAATTAAATTTTCTGAAAATAAAAGTTGTATAACAAAGTATATTAGTCATATAATATAAAATAAATTTTGTAGAATTTATATATCACAGTAGCTATTTTAAATATAATATGCATTAATAATCACACAAAATAACAAAAGAAATAAAGAAAACAAAACCAAAAAAAAGATTGCAGCTTAAGGGAATCGAACCCGGACCTCTAGCCGGTTCCTTGGTTTTAAATCACAAGTCCAGACCATCTGGTCTGGACCCTGAGAACGAGATGTTTTGGTTTCGGTTTTTATATATCCTTTATTTAGATTAAATCATGAAATCCTCGTAAAAAGAAAAGGTGTGGCTGGGTTTCGAACTCACGACCCGAGCCGGTTCTTATCTTAACACGACCAAGGTATCACCAACTGGTCTATCGATCAGTTGCTGTTTGTTTCTTTTCT
Source organism: Ambrosia x helenae (assembly GCA_030844895.1). NCBI lineage: Eukaryota > Viridiplantae > Streptophyta > Magnoliopsida > Asterales > Asteraceae > Ambrosia > Ambrosia x helenae. The sequence goes on along the minus strand of JAUTDX010002405.1, from coordinate 5,852 downwards.
GTTTTAAATTTAAACGATGATCGATTGTTATCATCTTCCCCAAATATTAACTTAAGAACCCTAGATTTATCAATTAAACAAATTAGCGAACAATAACCTGATTATTCATGGGGTTATTGTCGATGCGGGGCCGATTAAGACAGAGATAAAATGAATTGGAACATACCCGAACGTAATGGTTCTGAATCACGAGTCAAAGAAAAGTCAAACGATCTTCTAATCGGGAGTTTTAGTATGAATCAGAGAGAGAATTGAGAGAGGGGTTTTGGTTTTCGGCAATCATAGGCTCTAATGACAGGTTCAATTTATAGTATAATCGTTAATATGGAAGTTTTTGATTGTTTGACTTGGATTAGTCCAATACGCGTATAATCGACTCAAAAATGGTATGATTGGGACAATTATTGTTGCAGAATTAAAGGTTTGATTGTGTCGGTCACCAATCAATCCGAATCGTTTCCAAAAATTGAGATTAGACGCGTTAATTTAAGAATCAAAGTGTCGGTGTTTGGGGTTTTGACTTTCTTCGATTTTGACCAAGGACTTTGGGGTTCCTTTATGTATTAATCGATTTCAATCAGGTTACTAAAATACACCGTGGCCTAGTGGTTGAATGTTGTTTGTGTTGGAGATTTGGACACGGGTTCGAGTCCTGGTTCAAACGCTATTATTTTTAAAGCATTTTTTTTCTTATAAACTTTATTATTATATGCTTGTAATGATAACATTAGATTAAAAATGTTACGAAGATTTTTTTTTAAACGCACTAAAACGTCAAGATTCAAGGATTTTTATTGAATAATCATTATTACAAGATGGATTTAAAATTACGAAACGTTACAGTCTCCCCTACTTTTGGGAACTTCGTCCCAAAGTTAATAAAAAAAAACACAGGATTGAGGGTGATTGAGTAGAAATTAGGGCAACTATGGTTTGGAAAATTTGTGTTAAGGCACGACATGAATTTATAAGTAATTAGAATAAACTGTTTCGAATAATTTGGATAAGAGGATTGATATGTATGAGCTTTAAGGGTTGGATTAGGTTGGTCTGAAATAGCAAGGAGAATAAAAATCTAGCAAAACACTAGACTTGAGTTTTAGGAATCCTAAAAGAAATGCATGAGTTGATTGACTATAGAAAGACTAAATGAACTACGAGGTAACTAGAGTTTATAATTGGTTATCTACCGAAAAACCTTGATAGAATTTCACACTACCTTAACGTACCTGTAAATTCATGATTACGTTCGGGACGCAATCACCAATTTACCTTACATTAGGGTTTTGTGTCCTTCTATGACTCTAAACACACATGTAAAACAAACAACGCAAAATAACCTTGTGATTGAATCTTTGTATCAATGAGTCAAATAAATCTTTGTATCAATTTACGTGTATAACGTATCCAAAAACTGAGTCCAACTGTTGAGCAGGAAAAAGACTTCTACCAGTCAGTGAGTAGGAACCTCTACCGATTGTTGAGCAGGTGCGATAGCCTCTACCAGTCGTTGAGCAGGTTGTTAGAACCCCTACCGACTGTTGAGCAGGCATGATGACCTCTACCAATCGTTGAGCAGGTTATTATGTACTTTACTAACTGTTGAGCAAGTACTTCATCCTCTACCAGTTGTTTGATTAAGTGTAACAATTGTTTTTGGTTTAACACATAAGTTGCAAATGGATAATACATACATGTGAGTAAGTTTGTAAATGCATCAAGTATCAAGTATAGCATGCGAGTTGCAATAGAGTTGCCCTAGACAAGGTTAATGATTCTAGGTGCGTTTATAGCAAATAGTTTATATTCCATGCTTTCAAGTATCATGAATAATCAAATGTTCAGGTAGATAATCAAATCCTCATGTATAGCTAAGAATCAAGTTTGATGTGACGAACAAACAAGTTTTCAATAGTTTGGTTATCGTAGGGATCAAGTTCATGTTCCAGAAGATAAAGAATATGAATTTAGTTCTTGAGAAGATGATGAAGAACTCAAAGTATCAACAAGGTTATGAAAGATAGTGTATGTGAAGGTAGTTAATAACGGTTTTCAAAGAGTCACAAGTAGTTATGAGATTATGTAGTAGTGTAAATCGTGAGGTTTGAATCAAAGGTTAGAATCAAGTGTATGAGAAAACATGATTGTGGCACATACCAAAAATTGTAAAAGTTTCGAACAAGTTGAAAATAAGTAGTTGTCAATGGAGTATTTGGAGACTAAATATTGTTCTTATAGTTGAGAAGATTTCATTTTCAAAATTGATCTTGTACTTTAAAGCAAAAATCATTAAACAGTATAAACTAAGTGAGCTTAGATCAGATTATCCCAGTTAGTCAAAGATTTTAAACACGACATTAGGCTTTTATAGATCAAAGTGACATTATATGGAAAATCTTTTGTTACGCTGATGAATAAACGTTTGAATTTAGAAATTAAGTTTATGGACATCTTTTGACAAAAACATATATTTTCCATAGTTTATAGGTGATGAACATTTGACAATATTAAGAAATCTTTAGTATTGTGCTAAGGTATGAGGTTATAGTTTTAAAAATATGTAACATGTTGAAAAAGGCAATAATATGTTTGGGTAGGGTGTTGAAAATAACCAAACATGTGGCTAAGATGGTAAGATGAAGTGTGATTGTGAAATCCATATATGATTATGAAATGGGATTGATTTAAGCTATAAAATTTTTAGATTTTAGAGCTTAGTTTTAAGGAAAGCGAGTGTAATCATTTATTTATTAATTAAAACGAATAAACGAAAACGTTGACTTATCAAAGTTTCTGGATTCTAATAACATTGTGAAGACATGCTTTAGCCTATAAGTGAACACTCATCCCGAGAATTCCCAGGTAGGCATCCAGGTCCCTCGTCTGATTGGGATTTATGCGCAATGCCAGTCCTAGACAGAAAACTCAGAATACAGGCGTTCACCCTTCCAGATTGCATGTGTTCGTTATTAAAATCTAGAACTTCGACGGGATCTTCAAGGTAGTTCAGGTTAGGACCTGAGAATTTGTCCTATTAGTCTAAGGGTAGATCCAGTGATGGAGAATATCATCTTGTAGGGGCTAAAGTAGGAATAAGAAGTAGGATGGAGATAGAGAATAGAAATAAGTAGAGTTGCAAGTAAGAGAAGCAAGTACTGGTTAAAATCCTAAGGTTATAGACTAGATTATTTTTCTAATAACCTAATTCCCTATAACCAAGTCTCTGATACCAATCTGTAACACCCCAACCGATGGCGGAAACATCAGGATGTCACGTATTGACGATTGTTCAGTAGCTCATGGTAGATAATAAGTTTCGTTAATTGATTACATGAATTACATACAATTGTTCTAAAAGAATTTGTACATCAAAATGAAAAATGCTAGATACACATCTTCAAGCATTAACTCTAATCTTCAAGCAAGCTATAACCTGAAACATGCTAAGTTTGAAAATATTTTGGGTCAACAAAAGTTGGTGAGAATTACATAGGTTTGAATATTGAATAAAAATTTGTACAATTCGAGTGTCTGGCAAGTCTAGTCCATATGTGAAAACAAAACTATTAGGTAAATCGGGTGCATAATCAAACCTTGTGACTAGAATATTGTGGTCCATCCCATCCGCATATGGTTCACTCGATTTTGTTATATGTTCGATAACAATCACCCACGCTACCTATGTAGGAGGTACACGTATCCGGGTGGGGTTGTGAGTCCAATAGATCTATCATTGTGTATCGTTGGCTTGTACGGAGTTAATGATTATGCTAGAATAATTGTGCTTACCATAGTAATGTTTAAGACATAGTGCAATAGAATAACACATAGACACTTATGTTGAATTGTAAATTGATGTTGTAACATGTTTCACCCCAAAATAGTGAAATGGTAAAAGGGGCTATGTAAACTCACCTTAGTGCTAGAATTGAATCTCTTGATATAGAATAAATGTGGCTCGTAAGTATCCAAGTATCACCTATGTTTAAGGCAATAATATAAGTGTTGGGAAAACTTAAAAGTCTAAGTTTTCTATTCTAATGGTATTCTAGGGTTCCTAATTTGGGGATTGATAATTGATTGATGATTAATTTAGAATAACTGTTAATGACATAATTAAATAAAGAAATAATTGTTAAAAAGGATTTTTGACAACTCTTAATTAAAGATAGTAAATGTGAAAATAATTTTTATAAAATTATTTTCCTAATTAATGAATATATAATATATTAATATTTATTTGTCAAGACATATTATTAATATCTAAAAATGTTTAAAATTATTAAAGTTTCACAATAAAATTTATATTTCTGTTCTAAATGAATAGAAATAATTTATGTAAAATTTTGGTATAAAACATAGTGAAAAATGATTTTATTATGAATTTAATACCATTAAAATAGATTAAATTGATTAAAAAATAAATAAATTAATATTTTTCGAAAATAAAATTTAGTTTTATAAAGTTCATCAGTTTATAAGTCTAGAATAGTTTTTTGGAAATTTTACAAATCTGTTTAGTTATTTTTCTAGAATTTTGGATTAATTTATAAATAAACTTGTAATATTTATTATATATATATTAAATAATTAAATTTTCTGAAAATAAAAGTTGTATAATAAAGTTTATTAGTCATATAATATAAAATAAATTTTGTAGAATTTATATATCACAGTAGCTATTTTAAATATAATATGCATTAATAATCACACAAAATAACAAAAGAAATAAAGAAAACAAAACCAAAAAAAAGATTGCAGCTTAAGGGAATCGAACCCGGACCTCTAGCCGGTTCCTTGGTTTTAAATCACAAGTCAGGACCATCTGGTCTGGACCCTGAGAACGAGATGTTTTGGTTTCGGTTTTTATAATATCATTTATTTAGATTAAATCATGAAATCCTCATAAAAAGAAAAGGTGTGGCTCGGTTTCGAACTCACGGACCCGAGCCGTTCTTATCATAACACAACCAAGTGTCACTAACCGGTCTATCGATCAGTTGGTGTTGGTTCTTTTCTGTTTTAAATTTAAACTGATGATCGATTGTTATCATCTTCCCTAAATATTTAACTTAAGAACCCTAGATTTATCAATTAAACAAATTAGCGAACAATAAACCCCATTATTCATGGGGTATATGTCGATGAAAAGCCATTAAGACAGAGATAAAACGAATTGGAACGTACCCGAACGTAATGGTTCTGAATCACGAGTCAAAGAAAAGTCAAACGATCTTCTAATCGGGAGTTTTAGTATGAATCAGAGAGAGAATTGAGAGAGGGGTTTTGTTTTTTCGGCAATCATAGGCTCTAATGACAGGTTCAATTTATAGTATAATCGTTAATATGGAAGTTTTTCAATTGTTTGACTTGGATTAGTTCCAATACGCGTATAATCGACTCTCAAAATGGAATGATTGGGACAATTATTGTTGCAGAATTAAAGGTTTGATTGTGTCGGGTCACCATCAATCCGAATCGTTTCCAAAAATTGAGATTAATCGTGATGTGAGGCCGAAAGGTCCACATCTTTATTGTTTAATTCGTTTGTTTTGTTGTTAGGTGTGTGTAATTTGCCTGGAGTTATTACATTCGCAAGAAACATGGAAGGAAACGCTTAAAATGATAAAAAAGACCAATTTACAAGTCTTAAGCGAGAGCACAACGAGCCGGAAACAGAAGCCTATGCGCGAAACGGATGAAAAACTATTCGGAAATAAAGTTTGGCTGCATAAACCTCTGGCGCGGTCCGCCCAAGAAACAAATATCATCTTATCTTCTTTACTCTAACGCGGACCGCCTGGGAAATCCTTATCCTGGCGCGGTCCGCGACGTGTTTCGACTACTTTTCG